>OVBE01003972.1:0-25286 GCA_900406425.1 Iberis pinnata | reverse complement strand
ATATATATATATATATATATATATATATATTTGTGCTCATTGATGATCATTCTAGATACACGTGGACAAATTTGCTAAAAGATAATAGCTATACGTTTCAAAGCATCAAAAGATTCAAGATAAAAATCGAACAAGAAGGGGAGAAGAAGATAAAGTGTCCTCGTACAAATAGAGAAAAGAATTCATGTCACATGAATTCTTAGAATTCTATACAAAGATTGGGATACAAAGACACTTTAAATCTCCATATTCACCTCAACATAATGAAGTAGTAGAAAGACGAAATCGAACTCTTCTAGGCATGACAAGAAACATCTTAAAACACATGAACATGCCTAACTACTTATGGGGAGAAGCGGTAAGACATTCAGCCTATATCATCAACCGAGTCACAACAAAAGCTCTACCTGCGATAACTCCATATGAAAGTTTCAAAGGAAAAAGCCTAATGTCGAGCATCTACGCATCTTTGGATGCATCAGTTATGCAAAGATAGCATCACAGCATCCGCTAAAGCTAAATAATATATCAAAAGCACTTGTGTATCTAGGAACAAAACTTGGTTTAAAGGCATATCGCCTACTTGATCCTGCAAAAAAGACAATAATAGTTAGTTGTTGGGGTCAAAAACAGCACACTCAAGATCAATGTCCGAGAAATACGAAACAATCTAAGCATTCGTGATCAGCAGAATAAACAAACCAAAATTCACGATACTTCCAAAATACCACGAACGATACGTATCGGAAGAATCATGCAATAATTGTAAACCTGCTAAGCGATCATCTCTGTACTTTTTTCCGTTAATCGAGAAGGTTTTTCCCACTGGATTTTCATATCACTAAGGTTTTTTAATGAGGCAAGATGGTCCGCTCACGTCCGATGTTGGATTAGCATACTTGAAACGAGTGTCCAAAGAACACAAGGAACCTTGACAAATACGTAATCTTCAAAGAAACATTTTAATCCCAAATATCGTTTACGGATAGCACAAAGCATGTTCAAGTACAAATAATCAAGATTTTTCGTACATACGTTCATCTCGCCAGTTGGCGAGATGAATTGGAAAAAATTCATCTCTTAAACCTGCGAACCCGTCATCTCAGTCTTCTTAGACGATAAATTCCCAGAGCGTTGCGTTGAAATTGGCTCAAATCTCTACGATCCCATTAAAACGAAACTCATAGCTTGCTTAAAAAGAACCTCCATCGTTTTCTTGGACTGCAAAAGACATTGCCGGGAATCGACACCAACGTAACTTGCCACAAACTTAACGTCGATCAAACCTTCAAACCCGTCAAACAAAAAAGGCGGAGATTGAGTCCCGAACGTGCCACCACAGTCAACAACAAGGTCAAAAAAATCCTCAAAGTTGGGTCTATAATGGAGATTAGATATCCTGATAGGCTCGCTAATCCCGTAGTGGTTAAGAAGAAAAACGGAAAGTGGCGGGTCTGCATCGACTTCACTGACCTCAATAAACGATGTCTGAAGGATAGTTTCCCGTTGACACATATTGACCGTCTGGTAGAAGCACGGCAGGGAACAAGCTATTATCATTAATGGACGCCTTCTCAGTACAATCAAATCATGACGAATCCCGATGACCGTGAGAGAACCGCTTTCATCACCGACCGCGGTACCTACTACTACAAAGTGATGCCCTTCGGCTTGAAAAATGTTGGCGCAACTTATCAACAACTTGTAAATCGTATGTTCTCCAAAGAGCTCGAAAATACTATGGAAGTATACATCGAAGACATGCTTGTAAAGTCCCTCGAAGAACGTAACCATGTCGCTTATCGGCAGAGATGATTCAAAAATTTAAACCATCATAACATGAAACTCAACCCAACGAAATGCATATTCACTGTGGCGTCAGGAGAGTTCCTCGAATATCTCGTCACATGCCGAGGGATTGAAGCTAACCCAAAAAAAATCATTGTGTTGATCGAAATGGCTTTCCCAAAAAACAAGCGATAAGTGCAGAGGTTAACCGGCAGGATTGCTGCGCTAAACCATTTTATCTCACGATCTCCAGACAAAGGCCTTCCTTTCTACGATATTCCAAAAGGAAATAAAAATTCCGAGTGGTTAGACCAATGCCAGAAAGCCTTTCCACACTTAAAGCATTACATGTCAACACCCCTAGTCCTCGCGAAAACTGTCAACGACGAACCCCTATTACTGTACATCACGGTGTTGACTACAGCCGTAAGCGGCATCCTTATCAGAGAAGAATGCAGCAAGGAAAAGCCAATCTATTACGTAAGTAAAACCCTGCTAGACGCTGAGACACGGTACCCGCTTATGGAAAAACTGGCACTCGCCATAGTGATATCAACACGGAAACTAAGGCCATATTTCTAGTCACATACAATAATCGCCCTCAGATCATTCCCATTACAAACAATCTTACACAGCCTCAGTAATTCAGGCAGATTAGCAAAGTGGGCAGTCGAGTTAAGCGAATACGATGTTGAGTATCGGACAAAGACTTGTGCCAAATCACAAGTTATTGCCGATTTCCTAGTAGACCTCCCAACGGAAAGCATGATGAACCAAGAATCATAATCAATCTGGAGCCTCCATGTGGATGGGTCTTCGTCCAAACAAGGTTCAAGAGTCAGGATCCGACTCACGTCACCAACCAGAGAAATACTAGAACAATCACTTCGTCTCATGTTCCACGTGTCGAATAACAAAGTTGAGTACGAAGCACGTATCACCGGATTACGGTTAGCCCATGGACTCAAAATATGGAATATCAACGCTTATTGCAACTCAGAACTTGTAGCGAGCTAATTTAGCGGAGAATATTTCCCAAGGCTTTAACCAGTTTCCCTCACACGAATACCTCGCTCAATGAACTTGCATGCTGATGCCTTGGCGGCTCTAGCTTTGAGCTCCGGCCCGAGTCTCAGGAGAGTGATCCCCTTAGAGTTCATCGAACACCCGAGCATTGGTCCCCCGATCGTCATATATCTAATCTAATCATCGAACAAAGACATCGACGAAACATATCAACCCGAAGAAGATTTGGAACAATCCATATACGAGTGCGATAAACCGTGGATGCAAGAGATTTGAGCTTACATAGCCGAAGATACCCTCCTCACGGAGAAATGGGCCACTCAAAAATTCAAAATTCACACAGCTCGATACGCCCTAGTAGACGGAGAAATTTACAAATAAAGTTTTTCCGGACCTCTCATAAGCTGCAAAGAAGGAAAAAAATCACGTTTCATGGAGAAGGTCCACTTTAGTTCATGCGGAAATCATTCCGGTAGAAGATCCCTCGCAATCAAAATAAAATGTCACGGCTATTATTGGCCAACCATAGTCAAAGATTGGAAAAAATTTGCCCGCAAGTGCAAACATTCCAAAGGCATGCACCAACGACCCACCAACCCGCAAAACTTTCTCTTCCATTTCGGCGCCATACCCGTTCATGTGATGGGCAATGGATATTGTCGGACCCATGCACAAATCTAAACAAAAACGCTTCCTACTAGTTTTAGCAGATCTTTTAAAAACGGGTGAAAGCTGATTCATACACCAACATCAAAGACGCTTAGGTCAAAACTTTTGTGTGGAAGAATATCAAATGCAGACATGGAGTCTCTTATGAAATCGTGACGGATAATGGGTCTCAGTTAATTTCAAAGAGATTTGAGGCATTCTGCGAAAAGTGGAAGATACGGCTAACCAAATTAACTCCCACATATCCCCAGGGCAACGACCAAGCAGAAATTGTCAACAAGACCATCTTAGACGGGCTAAAGAAACACGTGGACACTAAGAAAGGCCGATGGGCCAAAGAGCTCGAAGGAGTCCTCAGGTCACACATAACGACAACAAGAAGAGCAACAGGAGAAACTCCTTTCGCTCTCGTATACGGGTTAGAATGCATGATCCCCGCGGAGGTCAAGTTCCCGGGAATACGCAGAAAGCTGCTCCCAGAGCAAGAAGAAACAAACAATTTAATGCTACTAGATAATCTCGACCTTGTCAACGAACGCCGGGATCATGCTCTCGTTCGAAACAAAAATTACCAACAAGCGGCCACAAAAATACTATAACTCAAATGTAAAAAGTTGTAGGTTCAAAGAGGGCGACCTAGTCCTACGAAAAGTCTTCCAAAACACTACAGAACGTAACGCAGGAAAACTGGGAGCAAACTGGGAAGGACCATACAAAGTAACAAAAGTAGTCTGACCAGGCGCATACGAATTCACCACGATTCAGAACGAAAAGATTCTGAGAACCTGAAATGCAATGCACCTCAAAAAATACTATCCCTAGATAAGGACATCCCAACAAACTGAACTACGGGACGGCTTGAACCCCAAAAAGGGTACGTAGACAACTTTTCGCAAGAAAAGTGCAGCTGTCACCCTCTCTAAAAGGGGGGGGGGGAGTGAGTACGTATATGAATACTCGTATACTCCCATATTTCAAAATACCTGCGTCCATGTACTCGATATTTTCAAAAATTTTCTGTAATAAGAAAATCGCATTCCACCTTACAAAAATTTTGCATCTTTTTTCGGTTTACACATATTCAATTACACTCAACAACTTCTAAGCAACATCAAAAATCATCGTATAACCCAAAACCAGAAATCATACAAAAACTGCTCCTAAAGAAACCTTGAACAATCTCCTCTCTCGCAAGAGCAAACATGCCCTTTGGCAAATCACGGGAACATTTCTTGAACACATTCTAAAACTCAAAACCTTTGAACGGAAAAAGAACTTTCAGAAAAAGCGAGATGTCGCAATTCCATTAGCTTTGACATACTCTCAGTCTCCTGATTCCGTCAGCTTCAAGAGTTCACACTTTCAAAGGTGGATTTCATCTTCTCAACTTAGGAACTTTTGTTTCAGGTTCTATGTTTCTTTGCTTTTTAGTATGTTGGACTTGAAATTTTAGGTTTCGATAGATTATATATGCGAAATAAACTATTTCATGTTTGTGAAACATTATCGGTTTAAGATTTATTTCTTAAAATAAAATATGAATACAATTCCTTTTAAATTGACTAACTCTTCTTTGATCAAGGAGGAGTTATTAATTATGAAAAATTAATAAATTTATAATCTATACAAATTTGAGAATTATAGATTTTGAAATAACATGATTTAATTCTTGTTTTGGGTATTTTAAATTTTAATTTTTTTTCCAAATTCATCAAATACAAAGTCAATTAATCCAATAATAATCACTAAAATTATAACATTGAATTTCAACTAGTAATTCTAAATTATTAAAAAATAACACTTGATTTAACTAAAAAAATTAAATCATTAATCCAATAACTTAGATTTCTAAATGTATTTAAATCATATAACCAATAACTCCACATAATAACCAAGAATGCTAGACGATCGCATGAGCTGTCATACACTAAATTATCTTTGTTAAAAATTGTTAATTGTGGTCAACAAAAAAAATATGTGGAATGAGAGGAATATTATTATGTGGAATGAAATTTCATGAAAAATAACATTTAACTATTTGAATGTACAAAATTTTTCCTCTAATCTTTTAAGGAATAACAAAAATAAACAGAACACTACATTTTTTAACCAAAAATGTGAGTCCCATTTAGTTCCATATAGAAAACAAAAAATGGCAAACGATTAAATTTTAGAGAATCTAACATAATTAATAATCTCACCAAAAATAGTTCCTCTAGCCTTCTAACCATCAGCACTAAGAAAAGGGAGTGCGGAAAAAATTTAGAACATATGTCATTAAAACAAAAGAAAATGACATGGATAATTTTAGATTTAGAGGAAAAACTTCTAGCGATTAACAAAGACACAAACAGTAATATTTGAAAGTTGTTTTTCTAACTTTTTTGTCATACTCAGTATGGTTTATGGAGTTGAATTGACTGGACACCAATGATTGATTCATCAACTTTCTCTTGTAAAGTTTTATTTGCCATCATAAAGAGGCTTACGCTTCTCAGCAAAAGCAGCCAATCCTTCAAGACGATCTTTAGTTTTAAGAAGCTTCTTATAACATATCTCTTCTACTTCCAAACCCAAAGCCATATTCATCTCTATCCCTTCATCAATTGCTTTCTTCGCCATTTTTATAGCCATTGGACCTTTTTCATTTATCTGTTGAGCTATTTCAATTGCTTTCTTATAAGCTTCACCCGTCTTAACACAAAAGTTTACAAGCCCTGCAACACCAAAGAAAAAGAAAAGCGAGCATATGAATACTCTGTTATTCAAGTATGCATAGATCATGTTCGTTTCGGAGTAGTAGTGATAGCGACTAGCGACAACGATCAACAACATGTTTTGTTATTCGTTTTTAGTTGCCAGCGTCTGATTGATAAACTGTTCATTTTTTTTTTTATATTGTTCTTTTGATAATAGCTACGACTATTTTTAAATTATAAAATTTACGGAAATTTATATTTATAAATTAAATATCTGTTAAAATAAATTAATTCGATATTTTTTGTTTAATATCTATTTTTAATTTATTTAATTACCATAACAAGAACTGTCACACTTTGTTATGAGAAATGCAACTTAGGTAGTCACATGCATACCTTTGTTCGCAGCTTCTCTTGCATCAATATTTCGACCTGTGAATATAAGTTCTTTAGATACAGATCTCCCAACAAGCCTCGAGAGCCGCTGTGTCCCACCAGCTCTATGTAGAAGCCAATACAAAGAAATTATCATCAGACTAATCAAAAGAATGTTATGAAGAAGCTTATAAATTTACGTACCCAGGGATAATAGCGAGTCCTGTCTCGGGTAAGCTGAATACTGAATTTTCACCTAATAAATTTGAGTATTAATTAATAATGATTGCTCAACTCGATCGGTTGGTAGATTATATATAATTATATGAAAATACCACAGATTCGAATATCACAAGAGAGTGCCATTTCGAGTCCACCTCCTAATGTTGCTCCTTCTATTACAGCAATACTTGGGATACTCAGTGCCTAGAAACACATGTCTTTAAAATTACCATTGCATGCAAATCTCAGTGAAATCATAATATTAGACTTTGACATATATAGAAATAAAGAAACACATTAAAAATTAAAAAAATATATATGTTAGGATTATAAGCTTCCTAACTCAAAACCAACACTACAGGCTTCCTTTAATGTTTTTCGATGTGAGATATTATCCCGATTGAATACACCAACAACTATATACTTTTTGTTGTTGTCATTTCTCTCCCTTTGATTTACTCACGGGATCTATCCATATATGTATATAATTTTTAAGTGGATTCCATATTTTATAACTTGCAGTATATTCTTTGCTTTTTTTCTTTTTCTAAATTGAACGTTATTTTCATGGTCTAGGATTTTTGGAAAATTATTTAGTGTTTGGTTTATGATGTAGAGTTTATGGTATAGATTTAAAGATTATTTATGTAAGAGTAATGATTAATATTTTAAGTATACGTGTGTTTTAGTCTTTTCAGTTAGTGACAGACATAATTAAGGCTGACCAACGGTGTAGTAGCTAATAAATACTTCTTCCGTTTTTAAGAAATTATTGTTTTAGTCATCATTTTTTGTTTTAGAAAAAATGTTGGTTTATGGTGCACAAAAAAGAAAGAAAGAATGTTGGTTTATGTTTTGAATACAGAAGTTGAATCAAAATGACTTTTCTGACCAATAGAATAATTGTAGTACTTTTTTCTATTGGTTGATTTATAATATTTATTGTTATTTTTAAAGAAAACATAAATTTACTAATTTGTGTTTAAAATCTAGTATAACGATATGTGATAATAAACCTCTACGAAGGAGAACATGTAGCGTAACGAGTTGACATATATATGAACCTCCGATGAACTCATCATTCTACGTTCCTGATATCCACAAAACATATAATTTGCAGCATGGTTCCAGAAGAAATGACACTGGTAAAAAAAAAAAAAAACTACCTTTAGGTCTGCACCAGCACAGAAAACACCTGGAACAAGACTTCTGATTATTACAACCCTAGCTGAACTATCTTGATGTATGGTCTTAAATGCATTCTCAAGACTTTTCAACATCTCCTTGTTTATGGCATTTTTGGCCAAAGGCCTGTCTAGATTGACCTCGATTATACCTGTAAATCATATACACACAAGCACTTTTATAACCTTTCCTTTAGCTAAGATCTGTCTAAACACAGTGATAACATAGTTGTTGTATGTACCGGATTCTGAACCAGTGAGACGATTAAGCTTGACAAATTCACCTTCTTGCTCACACAACCTAGGACAAACATTCTCTGTTTCTGTCTCTTTTATACTTTCACTTGTATTAAGCATCTGTGATTTATAGACATAGCTCGAAAACCAATTACCAATATCAGGAGGTTCTGTGAAACAAAAATGGAACAAAACCAGATTATTAGGTTACAAAAAAATCCATAAATAATTAATTAGAGACTTACTATATTTTCAATAAATTCAAAAGAGTATATACCAGAAGGAAGTGATTGATAGAGATAACTATCTAGGATCTGTTTCATACTTTTGTACATTGTCTTATTTCTTCTTTTCAATAAGAAGCGCCTTTAGAGGATTCTGCATTTTGAGGTGTTCATATTTATTAAATGCTCTAATTCCACCCTCCAATTATGGGAAGTGGAATCATAATATAATGTGATATTGGACCTCATCATTTTTTTATAACACCCTTTTCCAGGGATAAATAATTGTAATATGTTCCAACTAGTTCCATTTTTAGAATAATTTTTAATTATTTTTGAATATAAAAAATTCCCAATCCAACCCCATTCTCCATTCCTTGATCTCCACTCTAATTCAAAATTGAATTATTGAATCGACAAATTAAGTGGACCTTTAATTATTAATCATTTTAAATTATTATTATTAAAATAGGACTTAAATTAATATTTCTGTCACTAATTATATGAATAATATAAAAGAAATTACTTTATTTAGCAAGTGAATATATTGTATGATATATTTCCATATACGCATATGAACATGATAATAAGATAAATGTGATCTTAATTAGTTGAACCAAAATTATTTTATGTTTTCATTTATTTAATGATGTGATATTATTTTTTTTTTGATAAAGATTAAATAATATTAGAAAATAAGAGTTTTACATAGCTAGGCTAAATAACAGCTTTCAAAAGGCTTTTTTTTAAAAAAAGCCTTAGTGAAACATAGTAGAAACATAGCCTTAAGCGTGGTAACGAAACCAAATGGAGAGAAGATTCTGGAAACCTTTGCGATGCAATCTTGATAAAATTGCATGGCGGATGCATCTATCAATATCCCTAAAGGGTTGAGTAGAGCGTAGCTATTGTCTGGACTTGTGAATTCTTGCGTTTCTCTCTTTGCATATGAAGTAGATTGTGGCTTGAAAGGACAAGGTTGCGAGTAATCTTGTTCTCTTCCGAGAGAGGTTCAAGAGGAAGTTAGTAGTGTCTGTCCAGTTGGAGAATATAAGTGATCCATAGCCTAGTCTTGCGAGAATTCCCAAGTAAGAGCAGTGGAGAATTCCAAGTTAGATGAGTGAGGAATACGCCAAAAGTACTTGTCCAGAGCTTGACTAGATGAAGGGACATGCTGTAGTAAAGGAAAAGATCTCAATTGAGTCAAAATGGAGTTTCTGGTTCTAGTGGATGGCATGATCCATCTGTTGTGAGAGAGGCAATCATTGGCCTTTGCATCTCTGTGAATTCCAGTAGTAGCAGGTCCTTGATGGCCAATCTTATCCCATAAAGAACCAGAACCATCTTGACTCCAATTATCAAACCAGAAGCTTGCTAGAGATCCATTCCCAAGTTTGCATTTTATGAACCGTTTTGCCAAGTGCCTAATGTTCAAAAGTGACTTCCAAATCCAGGAATATGAGGATGTTTCTTCAATAGACCAGAAACTTTGTCCTTGGAGTCTGCTATCTGTGTTCCAGGCAACCCATAGAGAGCCACCTTTTGTGAATAAAAGCCATATCAGCTTCAGAAGAAGGGTTGTGTTCCATGTCTTTAAGTCCCTTAAGCCCAAACCCCCTTCTTGTTTTGGTAGGCAGATTGAATTCCAAGAAACCTTAGCTCCTCCAAGCTTATGTGTGTCACCTGTCCATAAAAATCTTGTGCATAATCTTTGAATCAAAGTAATGCAGTTTGAAGGAAATCTAAAGGCTGAAAACCAGAAATTCAAGATGCTATATATGACAGTCTTAATAAAAATAAGTCTGCCTGCAAAGGAGAGTGATCTGTTGGCCCAATGATTCATCTTTTGAGTTATAGCATCAATGAGGGGATCATAGTCAGCCTTCCTGAGTCTCTTATGCATCAAAGGCAGGCCAAGGTATCTGAAAGGGAAAGAACCTGAAATGAAACCCAGATTAGTAAGCCTGTCAGATTGAGATAAAGTTAATCCTGCAGTATATATTGCAGATTTATCCAGGTTCATTTGCAATCCTGAGATGTAGTGAAAGGTTTGTAGAGCATGTATAATGCCTTGTGTTGAGGAGAGCCTGCCATCAAACAGAATCATCACATCATTTGCAAAAGCTAGATGTGAAATTTTCATGTTTTTTGCCTTGGGGTGAAATCCTATTTTCCTGCATCAAAGTAGGATTTAATAAGTGTGGCAAAGAATTCCATTGCTATAACAAATAAGAGTGGAGATAGGGGATCTCCCTATCTTAGGCCTTTTTTCCCTTGAAAGAATCCACATAACTTGCCATTGACATTAATGGAGAAGCTGGTGGTTGTAATACATTGCTGGATCCAATTGATATAGTGATGAGGGAAATCTGCTTCTTTAAGAACTGCTAAAATGAAGGTCCAGTTGACAGAATCAAAAGCCTTTCTTAAATCCACTTTCAGAAGGCCTCTTTTGGAAATCGCCTTTTGGTTAAAGCCTTGTGCCATCTCTGAGGCTAGAAGAACATTTTCCACCAACAGCCTACCTTTAACAAAGGCAGATTGATACGTTGAGATCATGTCAGGTACCAGATGTTCCAGTTTAATTGCAAGCAGTTTGGTGATGATTTTATAAACTACAATGCAGAGGGAAATTAGTCTGAAGTCTGTGATTTTATCTGCATTCTTTTTCTTTGGTATGAGAGTAATGAGGGTGCAGTTTAACTGTTTTAGCAATTTTCCAGAAGAGAAGAACTCCTTAACTGCAGTTATCACTTCATTGCCTAACCAATCCCAAGACTGTTGCAGAAATTCAACATTGAAGCCATCTGGGCCTGGGGATTTTTTCTTGGGCATGGCAAAGACCACCTCCTTTATGTCCAAGTCTGTAATTGGTTTGAGAAGATGCTGCTTCATTGTTGCAGAGCATTTGAAACCAGAGAGATTCTTGATGTATTCCATATGCTGTTGGTCAAGAGGATTAGGAGGTGAGCCAAGGAGATTTTTATAAAAATCAACACAATAATCAGCAATATCTCTGTGGTCTTCAAGCTGAGTGCCATCATCCTTTATAAGGAAGTGAATGGTATTTGCAGACTGTCTTGATGCTAGCATCTTAAAGAAAAATCTGGAGTTGGAATCACCATGCTGAAGCCAGTGGACCTTTGCTCTTTGAATCAGAAACTTTTCCTCAGCTATGCTTAGAGTGATCCATTTAGCATGAGCTGTCTTTTCAAGTTTGGCCAGGTTCTGAGAAGGGTTGGCTAGCAAGTTAGATTGAGCGGAGGCAAGAGCTTCTGAGGCTTGAGTAACCCTTTCTTCAATGCCTGAGAAGACCTCTTTATGAAAATGTCGAATGTGGGGCTTCATGTTTTTCATCTTCATACAGAGAGTGTACATGGCTGTTCCATGTAGATTTTGTTGATTCCATTTGGCTTTTAACATGGGAAGAAATGAGGGGTCTGTAGCTAGGTGGTTGGCAAAGAGAAACCTTTTCCTTTTCGTAGGCCTTTGCACTTGAAGGACTACTCCACTTAAGTAGTGGTCAGAGAAAAGAGGTTCTCTGAAGTCTGCATATGCATCTGAAAATTGAAGCTTCCACTCATCATTAACCAGAATCCTATCAATCTTTTTAGCCAAGGGGTTGTTTTCTTGATTATTCCACCAAGTGTAATGACAACCTCTGTATGAGAGGTCATCCATTTCTAGTTGCTGGAGGCAGTCTCGAAACTCCATCATACCAGTTGTGACTTTGGAGCTTCCCATAGAAGAGTCTTCTGGATCTAGAGATTGGTTGAAATCCCCTAAAAGAATCCATGCATTCCCATGGGCAATGCTATTATGGCTAAGATGAATGATGTCTGACCACAACTGTCTGCGTTTGTATTTGCAGTTACGAGCATAAACAAAGGTCACCAAGAAGTCTTTATCGAGGTACGGTAAGGTGACAACACAAGATATAAGTTGGTCAGTTTTGGTAATGACTGTAACAGATTCAGCCTAGTCCCAGATTACCCAAATCCTACCTAAGTCAGCCATCTCATAATTGGCTATCATATTCCAGCCTTTAAAAGAAGAATTTATGATTTTGGTAGCTCTGTGCTCCTTCACTCTTGTTTCAAAAAAGTTGCCAAAAAGGGCTTTACTATGCTTAAGCCAAATTCTGAGGCTATTCCTCCTACTATAACTATTTAAACCTCTAACATTCCAGCAAAAAAGATCTAACATTGGAAGAGGGTTAATGAGAAAGAGGCCCTTTGCCTCTACTGCTGCTGCTTGTAGCTTTATCTAAGTTGCTATTTTTCTGGTTAAGCGTAAGTTTGCGCAGTTGAGCTTCAAACTTTTTCCTTTTCTTTGAGATATATTATGTGAATTGAAGTTCACTTTGTTGATCATCTTCACTTTCTGAAAGTTCCAAAGATGACTCTGAGAAGTCTTCTGAGTAGTCAGTTCCAGGTTCGTCCTCAGAGGCAGAGACAACTAGTCCTGCTAAATTGGTTGGCTTGAGTGATATAGAGGGAGGGAGCTGGCTCTGTGGTTTAGGGGAGGGTAGAGCAGAGGCTGAAGTCCTGATTTATGTTGTGATTGACTGTTGTATATCCGCAGGTTGCTTCATAGAAGATGTGGATGCTGGGGTGATTTCTTTTGTGATCACGTTTGCTAAGGTTGTCTGCAAAGGCGGGAATTCATCCCTTGGAATGGTAAGTGCTGGTAAGGACTCTGATGAGCCATTTGATTTAGCTGGAGCAGGGATGTCTTGCTCGATTGTAGATGTCTCTGCATCTTTAGATACCTGTTTCCCCTGAAGATTTATCTCCTTAGGCTTAGGAACATAGGTGAGGTTCCCCTTTTCTTGTGGTTGTTGCTTGTGACCTTTCAAATGATTGTTATTGGTTCCTGTAGAGGAGGAGGTAGTGACCTTTTTGATTTTCTTGGTTGCTCTTAGGCAGACCTCAAGAGCATGACAAGTAGATTTGCAGGCAAAGCATAAAACAGGGGCAGTTTGGCATCGTTTAAGAGTATGACCTATCTCTTCGCAGAATGTGCAGATGGGAGGCATCCAAGGACTAGTAACCAAGACTCTCTGTATGTGTCCAGATTCGTATTTGGCATTTACAGCCTCTGGTAGAGGCTTGGTTGGATCAACAATCACTAGTACTCTGGCAACCTCAAAGTTTATCATTTTTTTAGTGTTGGGGTGGAGAATGACTGGGTCTCCAACCATACTTGCTATCCTCTGTAAACCTTCTTCAGAGTAGAATTGCAAAGGCACTTGGTGGAAATCAATCCAAACTGGGACAGCTTTGAGTTCAGGTGGGGATGGTTTCAGACCGGGTTCCCAAGCTGCAACAAAGAGAGCTTGATTTTCAACGTGCCACATAACCTGAGCCAGGATGCGAGTACGTGTAGAGGGATTATGGATTTTGATGAGGTAGGCTTTATCCGAGATGCGAGAGATTGAGATGTCTCGAAGCTTTGGGCTCCAAATCCCATTGATAATCGCATGAAAGGTGCCCGGGGGAGGGGCTTTCCCATGGAACTGACCTAAGCCAAAATTCTTCCAAATTTTTTTGTTGTTCGTGATTACAGAATTAGGAATTTCGACGCAAGCTTCTCCTGAATCTAGAAGAAAAGGGGTGCCTGATTTCTTGAGCCTTTTACTTGGACCTTTAACAGCTTCCAGCCATGGATGATTGGGGTCGGATGGAGCAGAGCCTGAGGTTTCCAGAGATGAATCTGAGGCAATTTTAGAGGCACCACCAGAAGGATCAGAGGCGGTTTCAGTAACCACCTTCGAGAGATTTGGGGATGCTTTGCTGCCATCACCAGAGGGCTTTGATTGAGACAAAAAATTCGGGGAAGGGGTGCCAGGAAGGGACTGCGAAGGTGGAGGAGGTGGAGGAGGATGGTAATTAGGTGAGGGGGATTTTCTTAGTCATTAGGGTTGCCATAATTGGGGGCCAGAGACCAATTCCGGTGGGAGTAGCCGTTATCGGTAAAAACAGGGACCAAAAGAGCCGTTTGATGAAGAGAGAGAAGAGAGCTCAATATTATTTTAGTTACACATTCATATTTTGCTTAAAGAATATTATGGTTTTATTATTTTATTTAAATAAAATGATTAGGATTGATTTGTAAAATTTTAAAATATAAAATATAATTGAAAATTTATAGTAAAATGAGAATTAATTAAACTTATAAATATATGTGGAGTAAAATCGGAGTAATGAGTTGAACCAAAATCTAATTATTCTATTGAAGTTATTTCATTTTGGAGTAAAAAAAGAGAGTATTGGACTAAACATACACAAAACATGATAAATGCAAGAAATACAAGAGAAGCAAATGTCTGATTCAATTGTTTTATCAAGACTTAATGAATATACTAAATTAACGTCGAATCGAGCTTTTGTTTCATCGATAACCCGAAAAACATAAGCGTGACCCTCTCGTAGATGATGTAATTTCCAAAGTGCATAAACTTGAATTCCTAACCATCCAAAAGATCAAAGGATCGATATGAAATTAAAAGCATCTCCATTGTAAGTATATTAAGTAGGGTTCTCAATATAAATATATGTAAATATATGTGTAATTATATATAAATATTATTATTGGAGTGAATTTTTCATTATTTTGAGATATCCATAATTAATTACACATATACGTATATTGAGAACTTCTACTTGAGATATTCCCATTGGAGATGCTCTAAGTAGTTCAATCGCTATTACACAAACACTATTACAAGAAAGAAAAACCTAAATTAGTTTGTCTCCACCAAAAAGTGAATAGAATCTAAGCCGAAAGGAAAGCTCCAACCACGATTAATATCAGAATTAACCAAGGAGGAGAGCCTTATCCCAGAAAGAAAGACAAATTACTTAAATACTCACCCTTAACCAACATCAAGCGTCGAACCCATCAACTCACAACAATCGTGGACCACACCTATAGTTAACCAAAATCGGCATAGGAGCTCTGAATGGCCACCAACGATTAAAGCCAAGTGATATTTTGATATCAGTTGTAATTACACATCAGTTTTCAAAAATACCACAAAAATTAGGTTTATTTTAAAAATACCACACTCCCCAAAGTTCAAAAAATACTACAAAAAATATTTTTGTTCCAAAAGTACCACAAAATTTGAAATAAATCGAGGCTACTAGCTCTGGTGGTAAATAGCTCACAGCTGTGAGTTACGCCACCTGGTTCGAATTCCGGCCACCGTCAATTAACATGGGGTAAATTCGGCGGCCTTTCTGGATATCCTTGGTGACTACAGACGCTTTGGGTCTAGTCAGAGTCATTCAGGGCTCCGAATACGAGGGTCATCAAAAAATAATAATAATTAAAATAGCTTTAAAATTTCAGATTTAAACCATAAAACCCTGATACAAAAGCTTACTCATTTCAAAACTAAACCCTAAACCCTATTTTATGAACCCAAACTCAAAATTTTAAATTCTAAACCCTTAAAATTTACTTTTTATGTTTGTGGTATTTTTGGAACACTTGAGAGTGCGTGGTATATTTGGAACTTCTAGGAATGTGTTGTAGTTTTGGAATTTGAACTTCTTTTGATGGTGTTTCAAGGAATTCCTCTTTATTTTCTCTTATTTCAGTTATTCACGAGTATAAAATTTTAATCTTATTTAATATTTATTTATTTGAAAAAATTACACTTATTTTATTTAGATTATGAGAATTTCAAGGTTCATAGTTTGTTTGTTTAATGAATTATTGTATTACGTTGTGCTATATAAGATTTTTTCTTGTAACTTTTTGATTTGTTTTTGTTATTTTCGAGCTCTCTCAACTCAACCGACAAAAAGAAAAGGAAAATTTCATTTAATATCATGAACATAAGCTATATTTAAGTGAATGATATCTACTTACTAGTCTTACTATGCATTTTCTAAAAAAAATACCAATATACCCTTTCACTGTTTTGCATTCTGTCACTCTCTCTTTCTCATTCTCGCTCACTCGCCAACATTTTCCCCCTATGTTCATTAATATACAAACTAACTACTTCAGGTATACGGACTACTGAAATTTATATTTGGGTTTAGGGTTTATATTTTGGGTTTAGGGTTTATATTTTGGATTTAAGGTTTATATTTGGGGTTTAGTGTTTATATTTTGGGTTTAGGATTTATATTTTGGGTTTAGGGTTTATATTTTGGGTTTGGGATTTATATTGGGTTTTAGGGTTTATATTTTGGGTTTAGAGTTTATATTTTGGGTTTAGGGTTTATATTGGGTTTTAGGGTTTATATTTTGGGTTTAGGTTTTATATTTTTGTTTAGGGTCTTTATTTTGTGTTTAGGGTTTATATTTTTAGTTTAGGGTATACATTTTGTGTTTAAGGTTTATATTTTTTGTTTAGTACTATTTAGTGTTTATATTTTTTGGTTTAGGGTTTATATTTTGGGGTTTAAGATTTATTTTTCCGTTTAGGGTTTATATTTTTTGTTTAGGGTTTAGGGTTTATTTTTTGGTTTAGAATTTATATTTTTGTTTAGGGTTTATATTTTGTGTTTATGGTTTATTTTTTGGTTTAGGGTTTATATTTTGGGTTTAGGGTTTATTTTTTGGTTTAAGGTTTTTATTTTAGGTTTAGGGTTTATTTTTTTGGTTTAGGGTTTATATTTTGGGTTTAAGGTTTATATTTTGGGATTTGGGTTTATATATGTCCGTTGTAAAAAATTTTAAAAATGTTAAATAAAAAAATTGTGTTTTTTTTATATAACTTTTTGTGATTTTCTATTTTGAATTTATATGATTTAATTTAAAAAAAAAAACAAAGGGGTGGAATTTCAATTTTCTTTTAAAAAAGTTTTAAAAAGAAGAGAGATAGAGAGTGATAAAATTAGAACCGAGATAATTTTGGTATATTTGTATTGAGAAGGTTAGAGAGAGAATTATCAGGTTAGATACTTAAATATGAAGCTACATTTGTATATACATCTAAGTGACCCAAAAGAAAATAGGATATTACTTGTGCGAATATGGGTTGTCTATATGGAGTCATTATCATTGTACTATATATTTCCTGTTGCAATTCTTTCCATTTAATACAAACTCAAGTTACTCGCCTTCCAACCTTTCTCATCTCCGTCTGCTCTCTTAAGTTCCCATCGTGACTTTTTGTTTCTGTTGGCTCCGCCGCCGGAAACCGACCCTCGCGTCAGCGTTGAACAGCTCAACCCTTTTTCTTTTATCTTTTTCCTTTTTTATTTATTTGTCAGCTTTCCTTCCAAAGCATCCATCTCTGTTTATCTTTCATCCATTTTACGTTGGTTTCGTTGGCTTCGATCCTTCTGCATCTTGCATGTTCCTTTTTTTCTCCCCTCGTCACTCACCTGGATTAGCCCTCAGTGTTTTGGTCTTCAGTTATTTAGGGGTTATAGCTTATGCCTCTATATGTTGGATAGTTTCATGCATCGGTATAGTTGTCTACGAGAGTGGAGGGAGTGCTCTTGTACATATTCAAGAGCTTTTAGAGTCCAGTCAAACCGGCAGTGGCTCTGTTGGATCGGTGATAGAGGTTTTTGGGTGGGATTTTCTATAAAGGGACTCATGCGTGTCTTCGTTGGTGTTTCTTCCGATTCATTGGAAGTGTTCCTCATCGGCGATTGCATCTGGTTGCTTCTTGCGGCACTGGTCTCGCTTGGATTTCGGTTCTCTTGGCCGGCGTTTTACTTTGACCAGGCGCTATTTTACGTTTTGGGCCTTCGAATGGGCCTTCACATGGACTGGCTATGTTTATATAATAGTAACACCTACAACTTTTTTTTGTTCTATCAAAAGGTCAACATGTGTATCTTGGATCAACATGAACATCTACAAAAAGGACTGATTTCTATTTTCTTATCTTGGTTCAGTTGTTTACTGAATTCTCAGGATCAAAGGGGCATCTCTTATTATCGAAGACCTTTTGTTCGTCGTTTATATAATTCCATATGGAAATTTTTATATTGTAGATTACGTTTCGTTTCTTTATCTCTTAATAAGATCATTTACCCATTATAAGTATGTAAGTTTTCCTTGGTGGGAGACCATGTACCTTTCATAGAATGTAACTAAATTAATATATTAATGTTGGAAAAAAAATACAAACTCAAATTACTCAACCATCACATTTTCTTAATGTTTCCTTTATTATATATGGGTTCTTTTCTAAAATATAAGATTTTATTGGGCTACGTAACTTTTTCCATTAAAAATGGTTTTTTCATGGCCTTTTATTGTTGTCTATGTGAGCTTTTTGTTTCTTCTTTTTCGAGTGTGTTTGGTGTCACCACAATGATCACGATGTGAAATTTCATCAACAAAGTCAATTTCTCAGTTTGGGAATTCGTAAGTTTAATGCTTTGTTTGAATAACCACCGATGATGATGAGTTTAAAAATCAAAAGAAAGATGGAACTTTTGTTTATTTGATTTTCACTAATTCATTCGATTACAAAAGTTTGATTCTTATACAAAAAGGTAGACATGTAATCTACTGACACTTGTCTCTATTACAATGATTCGTCAATCTCTAGAGCATCAAATCGGTTATGCGTTGGGACTGATGAATTCGTACAAAGTTTCTTCTTTTCCTTTGTGCTCACTATGTTTCGTCTTCTTCGCAGGTTGAACGTGACTGTTGCTTCGTGGTGGGCTCAATCTTTTTCTTCTGTTGGGCTTGTTGGGCTGTCGACTTGTGTTGCTGAGCTGGATGGTTTGAAGATTCCGTATCAATTGGTGTCTTCACCTTAATAGCCCCTCTCAAACTTGGGGTTGGTGAAACAGAGACACCAAGTTTGTACCGTAAGGAAGTGAAGGTTGGAGCTGGTAAGGACTTGGTAAAAATGTCTGCGAGCTGTTGATGAGCTGGTATATGTTGGACTACCAGAGAACCAAGTGCTACACGTTCCCAGACATAATGATGGTGTGTCTCAAAGTGTTTAGAGCGTGAATGATATGCATGATTCGCTGTTAGATAGACTGAAGACTGATTATCCCCATAAAGCTCAGGTGTTGCTGGCTGAGGGACACCAAGTTCTTGTAAAACGAAGTTGATCCATGTCAATGCAGAGGTTGTGTAAGAGAGGGAGCGATATTCAGCCTCTATTGAGCTCTTGGACACAGTTTCTTGCTTATTTGAAGACCAGGATATGAGATTGTTACCAAGAAAAGTGCAGTAGCCACCTGTTGATCTTCTAGTTGTTTTGCATCCAACCCAGTCACTATCACTATATGCCCTCAATGTGCAATATGTGTTCTTGTTGAATAGTATCCCCATATCAATTGTTCATTTCACATAACGTATAATGCATTTGAGAAGATTAAAGTCAGACTGCGTTGGGGCATGCATCTTTTGACAGACAAAATTTACTGCAAATTGTATGTCTGGCCGGGTTAAGGTGAGATATTGAAGCTTGCCTGCTAAGATTTGAAAGTAGGTAGGATTGGAGAATTGAACATCTTGGTCTGGAACCTTGTCAAGCTAAACATGCAGAGGTGTTGAAACAGGGGAGCAGTCTTTCATTGCAGAGATAGTTAGCAGATCTTCTGCATACTTCTGTTGGGAGAGAAAAAACCCCTCTGAATGGAATTGAGCTTGAACACCTAAGAAGTAATGTAGTTGCCTTAAGTCTTTCATTTTGAACTCCTTATTAAGCTCTTCAAACAGGTTCTTGATCAAGCTTGAGCTGTTTCCTGTTATGGTCATGTCATCTACATACAAGAGTAGAAGAATAATGTTGTTGTCTTGTGTGCAGATGAACAATGAAGGATCTCTGAGACTGCAAGTAAATTCAAATTCTATCAGAAAGTTACTCAATTTATCAAACCAGGCTCTTGGAGACTGTTTGAGGCCATAGAGGGATATTTGAAGGTGACATATATGATCAGGTTTACTCTTATCTTTGAATCCTGGTGGTTGATGCATATAGACAGTTTCCAACAGATCCCCATGTAAAAAGGCGTTTTTCACATCCAATTGTCTTATATTCTAATTCATTATTGTAGCAAGGTGCAAAACCAGTCTCACTATTGCAGTTCTTACAACTGGACTATATGTTTCCAAGTAGTCTATTCCTTCTTCTTGATTGAAGCCTTTTGCCACTAATCGTGCCTTTATTTTATCTAGAGATCCATTTGCATTTACTCTAAAAACCCATTTACTGCCAAGGATATGCATTCCTGGTTATTTAGGAACCAAAGTCCAAGTGTTTGTTTCCTTGCAGGTGTTTAATTCCTCTTGCATTGTTGCAGTCCACCTTGGATCTTTTAAAGCCTCTATTACTGTTCTTGGCTGAGGATAAGAGATTTTGTGTGTTAAGAGTGCATATCTTGGATTTGGTTTAAAAATAACAACCTTTGATCTTGTTGTCATTCTGTGTAAGGTTGAGGTTCAGGTGTTTGGACAGCCTGTTCTTCTGCTTGTATTACTGAGGGAGGTTGAGTTGATGATGAACTGGCTGCAGTCTCTGTCTTATCAGGTGATAAGTGAGAGCTGTTGCCTATAGGAATGGGATCTAAGCCCACCGTACACTCAGAACTCTCATTACCACTTGAAGTAGACAGAGCATATGACTGTTGAGGAGGTGCAGGTTCTGTATTTCCAGTGTTGTTTGGGTGATGATCTTGAGCTGACTGGCTATCTTGTAGAGGTATCTTGAAATGCTTGTGTTGCAGTTGGTACCATCTTGAGCCATGCATTTGGGAGAGGTGTGTTCTGTGGTTCTGTGAAGTGTGCATAGATAGAGGTATAAGGAAAAGTTAATTCCTCAAAGAAAACATGTCTACTGATGTATACTCTGCCTATAGGAGGATACTGGAATCTATACCCTTTATACTTGTAGTTATACCCTAAAAATACACATTTCAGAGTTTTTGGATCAAACTTGTTGGCTTCATAATCTCTGAGCATTGGATAACACGCACATCCAAAACTTCTGAGTGCAGAATAAACTGGAGCTTTGCCATGTAAAGCTTCAAATGGACTTGTTTGATTGTCCATGATAGATGAAGGAAGCAGGTTGATCAAATAGTTGGAAGTAAAGAAGGCATCAACCCAAAATTTCTTGGGAAGGTAACTTTGGAACAACATTGTCATTCCCAGCTCAATTATATGCCTTGCTTTCATTCAGCTACGCTGTTTTGCTATGGTGTGTGTGGACAGGAGATAAAATATTGTATGCCAGAGTTTTGAAGATGAGTTAAAAAGATATTGCTAGTGAATTCACCACCTCCATTACTTTGAAATGTGCCAATTTTTGTCTGAAATTGGTTTTCAACCAGTTTTTGAAAGGAAATAAAAGTCAAACAGAATTCTGATTTCATCTTCAAAGGATAGAACCAATAATACCGAGAGTAGTTATCAATGAAGATTACATAAAAACGAAATCCCTGAACAAAAACGATTGGAGAAGGACCCCATAAGTCACAATGTATCCTCTCTAATGGTCTTAATGCAGAGAAAGTAGATGCAGTGAAGGGAAGTCTGGCACTCTTTTCTAGTGGGCAGGCTGCACACATTTCCTTTGTTTGCTTATTGAAACTAATAAAATGTTGTTTTTCAAGGTACTGGAGAACTTCATTGTTAGGATGTCGAAGCCTCCTATGCCAAACTTCATCACTAGTTAAGATTTGTCTAGTTGAATAGAAGGCTTCTATATGCGGATTCTCCCGTAAGTATAGCCCTTCAAGGATTTTTCCTTAAGTCAGGACTTTCTATGTTGTTTTGTCCTTCACAATCACATTGTCAGAATCAAAAGTGAAGGCACATGGATAATCAGAGGTAACTTTTGAAACAGACAGAAGGGATTTTGCTATACTTGGACATACAAGAACATCCTTCAGTTGAGCCTATGTAAGTGATTGGAAGAAAGTTCCCATCACCAACCATCACAGAGTCATTGCCAGTATATGGTTCGATTTGATTCAAGCGTTTCAGATTATAGGTGATGTGTGCAGTGGCTCCAGTATCTGGGTACCATTGACTTCCTGAATTGTCTGTCACATTTGTGATTCTCATTGATATTAATGCAGTTGATACATCTTCATACTGATAGCTATTATCAAACATGTGCCAGCATTGAATGGCTAGATGACTAACTTTACCACATATTTGGCAGATTGGTCTTGTCTCTGTAGACGTAAGGTCTCTTTGGTTTGAGATTTGCTGATGGAAGCCATGGTCTCTTGTTGAGAACGACCTTCTACCTCTGCCTCTATTGCCAGATTTTCCATACTGATCAGATCTTCCATACTGCTAGCTTCTGTTTCTGTTTTCATAGTATCATGTATCTTCAATTATAGCAGTGTGGAAGCCTAAGTGAGGTGTAACATTTGGTGTTTCTGTATATTTCAGGAGCCTTTCTTCAAATCCCAACTTCTTAAATTTTACATATTCAAAAGTTGGTCACGGAAAGTGATGACTCTGAATTTTCACGATTTTTACTTATCAATTAGCATCGATTCTGAGGTCTAAAAGCGTGCATACATCACATTTATGGTTGATTTCACTAAGTTTAGTATTTTTAGGACTTTTGCATTAGAATTTGCATATGCACGCATTTTGGAGGTTTTTCAGAACTTTCAGGTGTTTTTGGGAAGGATTTGAGAAATTTCAGAAAAACAGCACTTGACATTGGAATGAACTTAGCACTCAGCACTCAACTTTGGAATGGCCTGAACTTACCTCCGAGCACCTGCAGGATCGATCCCAACTCAATGCAGGATCGATCCCAGGAAATCCAGCAACAAAACAAGATCGATCCCACTTAGCACCTTCAGGATCAATCTCAACTCATTGCAGATCGATCCCAACAACAATCCAGATCGATCCTGCAATGAAACCAGATCGATCTCAGGCAGTTCTGCAACAAAACAAGATCGATCCCGCAGTCAAGTTTCCAACGTTTCTAGTGAAGTCTCAAACAAAGCCAAGGAAGTGTACAAAGACGAAGCATGACTAAAAAGACAACTTATGAGATCGATCTCACTTGTGTTGGGATCGATCTCAGGCACTCAACGCCAGGATCGATCCCAACCTCAGAAGAAGTTTGGACACAACGAAGCTGGATCGATCCCAAGCAAGCACCCTTTAGTCCGGATCGATTGTGCACTCAACCACCCAAAGGCAAACACGCTCCGACCCGACCAACTCGAATCTGAATATCACCTGAAGCAAGGCCCAAGATCCAAGACAATGATTAGCATTTTATCTTTAGTGCGAATTAGGGATTTTCTCTGAACACTATAAAAGCTCTAATTCGCATCCATTTGCAAAAATCTTTGTTTTTCTTTCATTTTTAGTTTTTGTCTTAGGTTTTTCATATCTTGGTTTGTTCTTCATGTTCTTGGTGTAAAACAAGATTTCTTTTAAGTTTCAAGTTAATCTACTGTTTTTACTTTGTTTCCTTGCTTAGCTTTAGGTTGTTCTTTAGTTTTTGCATCTTAATTTTCGTTTTAAGTTTTAAGCTTCTGTTTTAAGTTTGCATTTTCGTTGATGTTCTTCACTTCTGGGTTTGTGTTCTTGCTGTTCTTCATAGATCTTCATGTTTAGGCTTGTAGTTTCGTTTCCTTTTTCATCTACTTCTACTCCCATGAGTAGTGAGTAGTCATCCAAGTTCCTGAGGATGGGGTAGACAAGGGTTGATATTCTGGGTTTGCTTAGGTACCTAAGTTGTTTGGTTCTTAGATCCCTTCTGGACCTTCTCAGCTTAATGCTGACTGCACTCTTACCCGCGAGGGATGGAGGCCCGCCGTTAGGCCCTGCAACACCGAAAGGTGAATATTTGCAGGTGACCGGACCGAGGGTGTTGCAGAGATTTGTTTCCCCTTCTCTAGGGTAGTATAGGTTAATGCCTGCTAGGTAGTCGCCGTCTATGACGACAGTTGAGTCCGTGATTTCTTTGCTTGAGATTGGTTGCCAAGACATTGAAATTGATTATTAGTAGAGCTACTGTCTAGGGGTCAGCTCATTGTCTGCGGTATGTTAGGTACTTAGGTAGCCCAGAATGGATTCCCAAGTAAGTTACCCTTTGTCCTCAGGAATGACCTTACCATTGATTGCATGTTTTACCTTTCTTGCATTTTCTCTGTTTTGCATCCGAAGTGTTTAAAGCATTTTTCTGTTTCATGCATTTTTACTTTCGTTGCACTTAGGACCCTTTAGCACCCAAAACCTTTTTAACATCAGCTTGACTATAAAGCATCCAACACATAAATGATTAAGTTCAGACGTAGACGTATATAACGAAATGGTGAGTACTCAATTAGACTTGGCTTCGGAATTTTCGCATTCATGTACATATGTTATTATGATTCAAATCAATCTTGTTTATATGTGATTAGGACATTAATATTTTATTCATGTCCATATGTTATTATGATTCACACCCGAAACCACAAACCCTAAACCCTATGTATACTTAGACTGACGGATTCCTTACGGATTTGTCAGGAACCCGTCAGGAAATTACTGAGGGATTCCTGACGGATCCATCAGGAATCCGTCAGGAAATTACTGAGGGATTCCTGACGGATCCGTCAGGAATCCGTCAGGAAATGACTGTTCATTGGCGCGTTTGAAAACCAAAAAAATTGAATTACATGCGGAAAATTCAATTTTTTTCATTAGTGACGGATTCCTGACGGATCTGTCCGTCAGGATTTCTTTATAAGTTTTGCCAGAATCTTCTTCTCCCTCACTTTCATCTGAAACCCAAAAGCTCATTCCGGCGATTTCCGGCGTAATTAGGCGATTTCCGGCGATCAATTAACCCAAAACCTCATTCCAGTCACTCCTATGGCAAATCAAAAGTAAGTGTTTGAGTTTTTTACAAGTTTTATGGTTGATTTGTGGTTTTAGGAAGT
>OVBE01003971.1:0-25289 GCA_900406425.1 Iberis pinnata | reverse complement strand
CCTCAATAGAATAGTATTGCAGAGAGGAAGAACCGAACTATCATGAACATGGTGAGATCAATGTTGTATGCAAGAAAGGTTCCAAGGAGTTTTTTGGCCTGAGGTAGTAAATTGGACATTTTATGTTTTTAATAGATGCTCAACCAATGCAGTAAAGGACAAGACACCATACCACAAGAGGCATGGAGTGGGATCAATCCAATTAGACAACATTTCAGAGTTTGGAGAAGCTTAGCTCATGCGCATGTACCATGTAAAACGAGGAAAACTTGATGATAAAAGCATTACTTGCTTTATACTTTGTTTCTCAGGAGAGTCAAAAGGCTACAAGCTATATGATCCAAAGACAAAGAAGTTTATAACAAATAGATGTGTGATGTTTGAAGAGGAAAAAAAGGATGGAATTGGGAAGGAGACATTGATCATAATCAAACATTGAGTTGTCATGGAATGATGATGGAGAATAGCAAGAAAGTGATATAGAAAATAGTAGTGGAGAAAACTTAGGAGATGCACCAAATCAACTTGAACAGCATGATGAAGTCACTAGAGAAACACGTATGGAGCAAGGTGTGGGAGTCAGCGAGAGAAGAACACGAAGACTCCCACCTTATCTAAATGAATATGTCGTTGGAGTTGGAGTAATGACTGAAGAAGATGTAGTTAACATGGTTGAGATATCAGATACATCTATAAATCCATTAGATTCTTACACCTTTGAAGAAGCAAACATCAACGTAGAGTAGAGAGAAGCCATGGATGAAGATATAAACTCAATAGAGAAGAAAAAAAATTGGAGCCTATGTTCTCTGCCACATGGAGCTAAGTGTATTGGTGTAAAGTGAATTTACAAAATGAAAAGAAATGAGCTTGGAGAAATCACCAAACACAAAGCAATACCGGTAGCCAAGGTTACTCTCATGAACTTGGAATAGATTTTACTGAAGCTTATGCACCAATAGCAAGGATGGACACAATCAGAAACATCCTTGCAACTGTAACACACAGAGATTGGGTGATTTATCAACTTGATGTGAAGTCAACATTCCTCCATGGAGTCCCAAATGAAGATGTATACATACAACAACCAAAAGACTATAAGATAAAAGGAGAATAAGAGAAAGTATACAAGCTTCATAAGGCTCTATACGGATTGAAATAAGCTCCTAGAGCTTGGTTCAACCGGATTGGGGAGTATTGTATCAAGGAGGGGGTCTCTGAAATCTCCAAATGAGGAGACTTTCTTTTTGAAAACGAATGATCAAGGTAACATTTTGATTGTCAGTGTGTATGTAGATGATTTTGTGTATACAAGAGATTGTGAAGCTATGATAAAGGAATTCCAACTATCTATGCAACAAGAGTTTGGCAGGACATATCTGGGAAAATGAAGTACTTTTTGAGAATTGGAGTGTGTCAAACAACTAATGGCTTTCATGTTTTTCAAGCCAAGTATGCTTTGGAAGTACTGAAACGTTTTGATATGGAAGACTGCAACCCAGTCTGCAATCCCATGGTTTTAGGAAGCAAACTCAACATCGATGAAGAAGGAGAACCAGCTGATGAGATTCTCTATAATCAGATTGTGGGAAGTCTCAAGTATATTACAACACAAGGCCATATCTTCATTATGTTGTAAGTATGCTAAGCCACTACATGTCTAATCCTACTTTACTGCATCTACAAGCTGCCAAGAAGGTTTTAAGGTACTTACAGGGAACTATAGACTTTGGGATATGGTACAAGAAGGGTGGAACTGGTGAGCTTCTGGTATATACACATAGTGACTTTTCAGGAGACATTGACAATAGGAAGAGTACCTCCGCGTATGTGTTTTTGTTGGACAATGCAGTTATAGCCTGGTCTTCTAAGAAGCAACCAATTGTAACATTGTCTACCACTAAAGTCGAGTATGTAGTTGCATCAACATGTGTGTGTCAGGCAATCTGGTTTGAAAGAATTCTAAAGGAATTGAGGCACAACATCATCATTCAGTGTGACAATACTTCAACAGTTAAGTTCTCAAAGAATCATGTATTCCACAAAAGGTGCAAGCACGTAGGTGTTTTCATTTCCTCGGGGACTTGGTTAAGGAGGGCGAAGTGAGTCTTGAACATTGTGGTCACACGAACAAGTTGCATATATTTTCACAAAGCCTTTGGGAAGAGATAGATTTGAAATATTAAGGAGCAAACTTGGAGTGTGTTCAACATAGAGTAAGCTTAACTTTCATCAAGTTTAGCTTAAGGAGAGTTTATTGGAGTCGTTAAGTCTATTTATTAAGTCTTAAATTTGAATTTTTTTTCTTAGTTTTATCCGAGTCAATAAATGTCATAGTGTAGTAGTCAAGTATCTTAATGGTTAAGTTGTTTAGAGCATGAACAATGGAGAGTTTTAAAGGGTTCTTAGGGAGTGAGTCTCACCCCCAAATTAAGTCCACGATTGGTCATGTATTTTTCTTTTATTTAAATAAAAAAATTAAAACTCTTTTTTAAGAGTTTTTGGGTTGTTCATGGTCTTAGTTGCTTAAATTTAGGATCAAGTGTGTTTCAGTTTGTGAAGGCTATATATAATCATTTCTTTTAATTATTGAAGTTGCAATTACAGAGTCAACAAAATAGAGTATTTGATCTTAACGGATTCTACATCACTATGCATCTTTAGTTTTTTGCTAAACATCGTTCTGATTCATTCAGCACCTTATGCCCATTTAATTTGTTATCCGCACATCAAACTTTCAAATTTACATCCTCATTTATTATATATCAAATACATGCTATTATTGTTATGGATCGGGTAAAAATGTGGATAATTTAACCATGTAACTACCATATAATCACTAACTGATCTTAACTGATCTTGATGTAGGTAACATAAAATATGTAATAAGACGTTAACTTAAAAAGAACAAGTGAAAAAAATATGAAATAAATATATTCTTAACAATCAACCAACACCAAAACTGCTCAAAGACGGAGATAGTTACGTCCTTATCACGATTTTCTTCACGATAACACAACGTGGTTTGATGTTCGGCTATAAAACTTCATAGCTAACTTTGACCCGTCTATTTAAGATCTCTTATTGGAGATGTGTAAGGAATGCACTCGTGGTGTCATTCGCACACACACCATCAACGTTAGAACCTTCAAATTGTGCAGTGCATTACAAATCCAATGCATATAATATGATTTTGAAACTTTAACAATTTATTATTAAATATTCAGCACCAGCAGAGCCGTTCCTGAGCCCAAGCAGAGCAAGCATGCGCTTGCGGCCACTTTTTCAACTTAAAAATTTTAGTTAAGAAAACGGCCCATTTTTTGAAAAATTGTACAATTTTGGCATATTTTTCATTATAGCTTGCGGCCTTTAAGATTTTTTAAAATCTCAGGACCGGCCCTGAGCACCAGAATCCTTTTTACAAATGCTAACTTTGAATATCGTCTAATTTGATTCCTAATAAATTTGGTCATAATCACTCTACACTAGAACATGAAAAAATCACCCAGTTCAAAAAGCGAACCATAATCAAACCAATACCAAATCAATTTAAAATCGATTAAAAAAACTTCAATTGATCATATTGAAAAAATTAAAAAATCAAAGTAGTCATAAACCAAAAACCAAATAATTATCTAAATATTTTAAAGCATAATAATATGTCTAAAATAATAATTGCATTTAGATATGAAATAATACAATTATCCACAATGATAATTGAAAATTCGAAAAAATATTTATTTCTTTTAACAATTTTTTTATATGTACAATGTATAAAAATACAATTTAAAATTTTATATTTCTTTGTAACATATATCAACTAAGTGTATTAATTTATAATATATTTAATGTTTAATTTTTTGTAAATGTATAATATATGCAAACAAAATTTAATATCCCATATTTTTTTGTGACATTTATTATATTTTTATTTATTAATTTGTAAACTAGATTATATTATTATTTTAATGAATTAAATTAGTAAAACTTTATTTTATTGCTAATTGTATATATACAAATCTAATTTTTAATAAAATATGAAACCCGATCGGATCGGATGACATTGACTCACGATTGAGGAATACATATTATAAGTCGCCTCTTTTGGCTCAGTAGTCGCCAAGTCTAGGAGAGGGTTTCACCTTCCTTTCTTGTGCAATTTGTTAAAGGGATTTTTCATTTTTCTCTTATTTTGTGGGTCATCTTTCTATTTGTTTTACCTTATTGGTATATTTCTTTCCTATCTTAGTGCATACTTGCCTTTTCTTGGTCTGAACGGTTGTGGAGAGGTAGGGTTACTACAAGTTTCTCGGAGATCACCGCAATAGGAATCTCTGTTACGGCTTCTGTTGCTTGCTTTAATGGAGAATCAACTTAACTCGGCGCTTCTAGCTCTGTCTTTATAGGAAGATAAACCTCTGGTTCTCAAAAATAAGGATAAATTTGTTTCTTATGAAAGAAACTTTCTCAGCATTATTGGTCGGCTTCTTAATCCAAGCCATCAGTAAATGAAATCTCTAATATTCGAGTTTCCTAAGGTTTGGGGACTATATGATCGGGTTCGTGGTGTTTCCTTTTCTCAGAAGAGGTTCCAATTTATATTCAAATACGAAGAGGACATACCAAAAGTCCTTGCAAAGGTTTGGACTCAAAATAATTGGCCGGTGGTTATTGACAGATGGGTAAGAGATTCTCCAGTCAATTATTTATCTGTGATTCCATTATGGGTTCAAGTTCAAAACATATCCGTGAATCACTACACAGCAGAGACTATTGAGGACATGTGTGAAATAATTAGAAAAGTAGATGAGGTAGCTTTTGATCCAAGCATGTCTCAAGCTAAGGATTATCTTCGTGTGAAAGTCTTCTTTAACGTTAACAGTCCCCTCCAGAATTATAGAACCATTCAACTCCCAGATGGTTCCATGGACAAGGTTCGGTTTAAGTACGAAAGAATTAGAAAGCGGTTCTTTCATTGCCATCACTTAACACATGAGAAGTTGGACTGTCCTTTGCTGATTTCTAAGTCTAAAGATCTTACTGCAGAGGCTAACAGTAATGTATCTAGAGACATTACCGAGAAACAGATCATCTTACTTCCCGATGATCCATTGTTTGGAGATCTAACTAAAGATCAAGTGGGTTTCTATGAAGCTTTGGGTCGTAATAAAATTGATAAGGAGGTCCTTAACGAAATGCGTCAGTACCTTCGGGTTCATGATGAGACAGAAAAAAGAGCTAAAGTATTCCGAATTCAAAAATCATTAAAAGACCTGGATAATAATCCAGCAGGTCAAAAATCTCTCCTACGTTTGGAACGAGCTACAAAATTTACGACTGACATCAACAAGGAGAAGGGTTTTGTCTTCACCTTAGAAGCTGATCCTTCTGCTGTAGCTACTTCAGAGAAAATTCTCCATTCAACTTTTAAAGCAAAGGAACCTGCTAAGCCTAAGCAGGCTGGTCCAATTCAACTTACTTCTTCTAAGGTTTCTTTAGATGTTGTTGCTGGTTCTACGGGCTTTAGGATTGGATCCTCGGGTTCATCCTCTTCCGGTACTAGTAGTAGCTCAAAGAAAACAAGAAAACGTCCTTCTTAATGGACAAGAAAAGAACAAAAAAGGCTAATATCTGATACAAAATCTCCTCCATAATGCGGGGCAGATTTAAGATCTCATCTTTTAGCAAAACGTAAAACCTCAGGTGAAGAGAGTTCTCCGTCAAAAATTCTCAAATCAACTATCATTTCGGTGGTCCCGGAGAAGGGATCACTGCCATCCCAATAGGTGTATTGACCTGGAATTGCCAAGGGCTGAGGAACTCTTGGAAAATTTGTCATTTGAAGGAGATGTGTAAAGAGCATTCTCCTGAAATTCTCTTTCTCATGGAGACGAAAAATTCTGTTGATTACGTCTCTCAAGTGTTCTCACTGTTAGGTTACGATAAATTCAAAACTATAGATCACGTGGGTCGTAGTGGTGGATTGGCTATTTTTGAAAAGATTGTGTTCAGTTAAATTTCAAGTTTGAAGACAAGAATATGTTGGATATTGAAGTTACGGAGTTGAATTCGGTGTGGTTTCTAACTTGTGTCTACGGGGATCCGGTATACAAGCGTAGAAAGAATGTATGGGAAAGGCTCATGAGAATATGTGTTCAAAGGAAAGAGCCATGGTGTATACTAGGAGATTTTAATTTGATTAGATAGAATGCTGAGAAATTAGGAGGTCCTCCCAAAGGCATCTCTTACTTTAGAGATTTTAGAGAAATGTTAATGACGTGTGATATGCGAGAAGTTGGAAGTACTGGAACCGGTTTACGTGGGCAGGTAAGAGAAATGAAAAATGAATTCAATGCTGCCTAGATAGAAGCTTTGGAAATTCAGCTTAGTTTAATATATTTCTGCTTGCTCATCAATGGTTTCTTGAGCGGATTGGCTCCGATCACCGTCCGATGTTATTGAAAGAAAAGAGCTCGGGGACATATTTTAAGAGGATGTTTCGTTTCGAAAAATGATGGGTTGAAGATCCCGTTGTCTTTCAGGCTTGGAACTCGCGTCAACCTAGTAACGTCGACTCAATATTCTCAAGATTACAGAGTTGTCGCAGAAATCTAAGTCAATGGAAAAGTCAGAATGATGTGAACTCTAAAGATAGGATTAAAGAGCTGAGGTAAGCTCTTGATGAAGAGACAAGCTAATTGTTTCCGGACTTTGTGAGAATGGATATAATTAAAGAAGAATTGGCTGTTGCATTTAGAAGAGAAGAAGAGTTTTGGAGACAAAAAAGCAGAGAAAAGTGGTTAAAAAGTGGTGATAGGAATACAAAATTCTTTCACGCTTCGGTGAAAGACAGTAGATAAAAAAATATGATTGAAGGTTTAAAGGATGATGAAGGTGTTTTACATACTTCTGAAGAAGGTAAAAGCTCAGTGGCCATTAATTATTTCCAAGGCTTATTTACAGCCACTGAACAAGTTCCTTAAGTGTTATATGATCAAGTCTTTGCTGATTTTCAACAAAGAGTGACATCAGACATGAATGAGTCACTTACCTTTTATGTAACGCCAGAGGAGATCTACCGTGTTGTCCTCTCTATTAACTCCGATGGACATGATGGTTTTACCGGGGTTTTTTTTTTAAACCTATTGGGAAGTAGTTAAGGATAAAGTTATCGTTGAGGTTCAAAGGTTTTTCTCGGATGGGGTTTTTCATGATGAGTGGGCCTCAACTCATATTAGCCTTATTCCGAAGGTGCCTAAACCGAATCGAATGAGTGATCTCCGACCAATAAGCCTTTGTCCAGTAGTTTATAAAATCATCTCTAAGATTTTGGTTAACCGTCTACAACCATTCCTGCATCAAATTATCTCCCCAACCCAAACCGCCTTTGTGGCTTCTAGACTCATCTCGGATAATATTTCTATTGCTCATGAGGTGATCCATGGTCTACACTTTGTACCTACTTTATCAGAAGAGTTTATGATGGTGAAAACTGACATGTCCAAGGCTTATGATAGAGTGGAATGGCATTTCTTAGAGAAAATCTTACGGCGGTTAGGCTTTTGTTAAAAGTGGCGTCAATGGGTTATGCTATGTATCTCAAATGTCAGATTTGCAGTTATGATTAATGGTCAAGCTAAAGGTAATATTACTCCCTCATGAGGGTTGCGGCAAGGTGATCCGTTGTCTCCCTTTTTATTTGTTTTAGGTACCGAGGCATTGGTCCATATTATTCAAAGAGCAGAGTTAGAGAATAGACTTACGGGGGTTAAATTCCATAGTGCTGGTCCCTCTATTTCGCATTTATTGTTCGCGGACGATAGCTTATTTATGTGTAAAGCTTCGAAAGATGAAACTAGAGCTCTCTTGGATTGTCTTAAGCTCTACGAAAGAATATCTGGACAAACGATTAATATTGCGAAGTCGGCAGTTACTTTTGGTGATAAAGTTCCTTTATGTGTTAAGGATTGGATTCAAAATTTCTCTGGGATCACTAATTTGGGAGGAACGAATAAATACTTAGGTTTTCCTGAGTGCCTAAGTGGTTCGAAGCAGAAGCTGTTGAGTTTCATTAAGGAGAGTTTGTCGAAAAGGTTAACTGGGTGGTATGCTAAGTCCCTCTCTTTGGGTGGTAAAGAGGTTTTTTTGAAATCGATTGCTCTTGCCTTACCGGTCTATGTTATGGCGTGCTTTAAGTTTCCTCTTACTCTATGCCGTACTCTTACGAGTGTGATTATGGATTTTTGGTGGAACTCTGATGGCTCAAGTCGCAAGATTCATTGGTTAAAATGGGAAAAGATAGCCTTACCTAAGAATCTTGGAGGTTTAGGGTTTCGTGATCTGAGTGTTTCCAAGCCATTCTAGCTAAACAATCGTGGAGAATGCTTACGGAGCCGGACAGCTTCTTCTCTCGTGTCTTTAAAAGTCGGTATTTCCCAGGTGGGTCTGTTTTGAATGCTGTTATGGGTAAGAGTCCATCTTATATCTGGCGTAGTGTGATGTTTGGTAGAGATTTGATGTGCAAATGGCTGGGTAAGGTTATTGGTAATGGGTTGGATACTCTCTTATGGTCTGATAAATGGTTGTAGGATAAATGTCTTAGAAGCCCCACTCCATTGCTCTCCAACATTGATCAACAAGAGAAAGTCAGTGTACTGATTGATGCTACGTCGTACTCCTGGAATTTGACAAAGCTTAAGGAGAGACTGGTTGACTGTGATGTTAACATTATTTGCCAACGAAGACCTTTAATGCATCGTAATGATGCTTACTACTGGCACTATGATAAATCTGGTAAGTTTTGGTCAAATCGGCTTATAGACTTGGCAGTAGAGACAAGCACGCTAACATCTTTGCTGAAGCAGAATGCTTACCATCATTAAATGAATTGTATAAACTCTGTTGGCGAGTTAAATGCCCCTTTAAAATCCAACACTTTCTCTAGCGTGTTCTCCATGGTAGTCTAGCTGTTTCTAATAGGCTTAAAGAACGAGGAATGAGGGTTATTGATGGATGTTTTCTTTGTGATGAGGATGAAACTATAAATCATATCTTTTTAGGTGCTCTTTCGTTAGACAAGTTTGGGTTTTGTCTAATATTCCTTATCCTGCTGAAGGTTTTAGCTCATCTATTTTCACTAATTTGGATTTTATCTTTGCTCTGGCTGGAAACAAGAGGGTGCCAGAGGACATACGTGAGTTGGCTCCTTGGTTACTTTGGTATCTCTGGAAGAATCGCAATAATCATTTATTTGAAGGTAAGATGTTCTCAGCTATGGACATAGTTAATCTTGCAAGGACTAGTAGAAATCAATGGAATGCCTCTCAAACTAAACCAAGGGCTGAAGTGCCTTGTACCACAGTGAGCCCTGCACCTGAAGTATGGAAGCCACCTTTGAATGGCGAACTCAAATGTAACTTAAGCTTCGCGTGGTCGAAAGACAAAGCTATGTCAGGGGCTTCTTGGATTGTTCGTAATCATCAAGGTGTGGTTATTTCTCATAGTCAGAGAGCTTATTCTAATGTTTTTTCTTTGGTTGAAGCTAAATTTAAAAGTTGGGAATGGGCCCTTGAGAGTATGCACCATCTTTACTTTGATAGAGTGGTATTTTGTTGTCCTTCTATGGATATTATCAAAGCTTTTCATAAACCCAACGATAATCCTGCTTGTTTAGGATTTCTTGCTACGCCATTGTCATTTACGGAAGGGAAGCCTAACTGGTGCATTCAGTTTGAGTCCAAACGTTGCAATGTCGGAGCTTCTAGAATATCTCAGAACGTAATTAGCGAAGGTAGGACTTCTTCGTATGTAGCGTTAGGTGCACCTATTTACTTGAGAGGGCTAGGAGGTTAGTAGCTATGTTAGTTAACTGCATTTGTTTTGATCCTTGGTTTAGTTTTATACCAGCTCTGTTTTTGGTTCATTTTAATGAATGCATTTACTTGGGGAAAGAAAAAAAAAAAAAGACTCACGATTCGAGATTTTTTCTGTTTTGGTTGTCGGTTTGGTTTTCAAAACATTGATTGTAAGAATTAACTACGAACCGAACTAAATTTGTTAACGCCCAGACCTATTATTTTGACTTTTTGCAATTTCTTCTCTTCTCTTCGCATTTTCCTTCACATTGAATATTTGAGTTTCTCTGTTGAATTCGTAGTCGGAGAAATTCAATGGCGGAAGAAATAGAGAAATCTGTGTCGGCAGAGGAGTCTCTTATTGAAAAGATCGCCGAGAAGATTCATCATCACGATTCTTCGTCGTCGTCTGATACCGAGTACGAGAAACCAGATTCGCCATCGGCTGTTAAAGCTAAGATCTACCGTTTGTTTGGAAGAGAGAAACCTGTTCACAAGGTTCTCGGTGGTGGAAAACGTACGTGTTTTGCCCTTTTTTAATCTCTAGTACATATTTCTCTCTATTTTGACTCTGTTTTTTTTCCCATGCGTTGCAACTCGATCTTCAACATTAGGATTTAGCTACTCGTATTGATTGAATACTGATGATATGATGCATAAAAGTAGATTCAAAATCAAATTGAGTTTTGTCAGGCTTGCATTTGCTTGAGTCGATCCTGTATGATCTAATCCTGGTACGAAATGGAAGCAACCAAATGATCTAGGCATCAAAAGAATTTGTTGTTATTGAATAGAGAGTATAAGGTTGGTTGATTAGATTAAGACATGTACGTTTCTCTTATGGTAAGTTTTGAAGAAATCTTTCTACACCATTTTGATAGGAAAGAAGTAAATTGGTTTTTATTGATTCAAGGTTATGTCACTGACTTCTGAGTATTGAGGAATTATAATATCACCTTTTTTTTGCTGTCAATAATTACAATTGACTTAGTTCTCATGTATCAATGACTCTGTTGTAGCTGCTGATGTGTTCTTGTGGAGGGATAAAAAACTATCAGCAGCTGTTCTTGGTGTGGCGACTACCATTTGGGTTCTGTTTGAGCTTGTTGAGTATCATTTGTTGAGTCTTTTGTGTCACATTTCAATACTTGCTCTTGGAGGCATGTTTCTGTGGTCCAATGCTCACGCATTCATCAAGAAGTAAGATTCAGAACCTTGATCATGTTAACACGTAGATCATCTATGGCAGATGATTATTCTTTCTATGGTATTTCAAAATCTTGTTATATCTTTCGCAGGACACCGCCTCAAATCCCAGTAATCCATGTCCCTGAGGAGCCTTTTCTTGTGATCGCTTCTTCCCTGAGAAACGAACTAAACCAAGGGTTTGTTATTCTACGAAGCATTGCTTTAGGAAGGGACCTCAAAAAGTTCTTGATGGTATGTATATGTTCAGTTCTTGTTACTGACATTTGCAGTATAATTTGGTATCATTTCAAGCTTTCAGTTTAACATTTTCTGCTCACCGCGCAATGAATTGGTAATAAATGGACATTGTTTATGTCAGGTTGTTGTTGGTCTATGGATCATATCGCTGGTGGGAAATTGGTTCAATTTCTTGACTTTGGTGTACATATGCTTCGTGGTGTTACACACAGTGCCAATGTTGTATGAGAAACATGAAGATAAGGTTGATCCATTAGCAGAGAAAGCGATGAAAGAGTTGCAGAAACAGTATATGGTTTTTGATGAAAAGGTTATTTCTAAGATTCCAATTGCTTCTCTCAAGGCAAAGTTGGGTTAGAGAGAGATGGCCAAGATTTTTGGTTGCTAAAGTTTTTGATCAGGTGGAATTGATTATCATTTTTAAAAGTTTTGCAGCTAATGGCTCAAATGTCTTATTTATTTATTTACTTTTTAAAAAACTCAAACTGCAAAAGTAAAGTCACTGATCTAAAATTATGTATCTTTACAAGACTGATATTTCAGTATTTACAACATAACTCTATATGACCCGCGTAGACACGCGGATATAGTTTGAATACATTATTTTTAAAAAATTTTGATTGTATAGTCTTAATTTAATGTATATAAGTTGAATATTTATGATCATGAAAACTACCCGATTTCATTTGAATTGTTAATCAATAATAATTACTTGTATATTTGTTTTTTGTGTGTATTTGTTTGTTGGTTTTTTCGTTTTTATCATCATTCATGGTGTATAAAAGGAGTTAGTTTTTTTTTACAAAATGTGAGGAAATTTTGTTTATATAGTTTTAATTTGTAAATATTTACTGAATATAAATTTTAAGATCATCAAAATGTTTCTTATTGAATATTTGGCGGATGATGTGTGACACTTAAAAGAGTGTAAAAGATAGTAAAACAAATATGAAAGAGGATTATGTGTCTCATTCTCCATCATCTGCAATTGGAAGATTCTCAAAATGACATCAGTTCATATTGAAGTTATAAGGATTAAATAAAAGAACTTAAATTTTTGTAATCATCATAATGTTTAACTAATAACAGTACATTGTATTATTATTTTTTGTAGATGTGTTTGTTGTAGTTTCTCTTTTGATAAGTATTCATCATCTTCTCTTTGTTTCCCTAAATGTTTTATGACTGTTAATTATGGTTTTTGTTAGTAATTTTCTTTTCAAGCAATAATTTTTACCTTTGTCCTTGGTTATTAGGTTGTTGAAAATCTCTTTGTAAATAACGTTCCTCAGTGTTGCATTTGGTTGAGTGGTTTTTGAGTCGCTCCAAATATGCAATCCTTTTTTCGATGTAACTCTTGATAATGCAACATACAACTGGTCGTGACTAAAAACCGGTTTAGGAAGATAAATTCCCACATTCTGCAAACTTTGTCCTTGGCTTTTGTTGATGGTCATAGCGTAACACACTCTTAATGGGTATTGGCGTCTTGTCATTTTATACGGGCAATTTGTATCTGAGGTTGTGAGGTTGATCCTCGGTATCAGAACTTTTTTGCCTGCATTTAAGCCAAAGAGGACATCCGCTTCTACCACTCTCTCACCTAGACGGGTAATGACCATTCTTGTTCCGTTGCACAAACCTTCCTTTAGGTTAATGTTTCTTAGGAGAAGCACTGGTGTGTTGAGCTTTAATTGAAGTTTGTGATTTGGTAATCCTGAGCACTTTAGTAGGTTCAAATACTATGTTGTGTATAAGAGGTTGACTACATTAACATCTGAATCATCATTTGCTATGGTGTCTGCACTTAAGTACTCTTTTAGTTCCCCTGGAAGATTTCTTAAAAAGAATTCATTTATCTCGTCGACTGTTTCATTTCTAGGGGTTAGGATAGCTCGGACCTTTAGATAGTCTCGATCTTCAAAGGAGTGCTGGAAATCAGGAAAAATTGCCTTTTGTATCTCTGATATAGGGTTTTCTCCTTTTCCCAACATCAACATTTTCTCGACCTCGATATCTTTGTGCTCTAAATCATCTGTGTCCGATGAATCGACAGTTTTGGCTTCTCCGTTCCCCACCTCCAAAATCCAGTTTGCAAACTCTAACTCATTCGGTCCTACTCGCATGTTTTTTGTGAGGTCAAACCTTTCACATTTTTCCCACAAGTACGATCTATTGATTGTTGCTGAAACAGTATCTTGCCTACTGCCTTGTGGAATGACAGGCAATATTTGCCTAAAATCTTCTCCTAGCAAAACGGTTTTGCCTCCAAAATATTCTTCCATTGATTTTGGGTTGGTATTACTCATGAGATCTCTTAGAGTACGATCCAATGCCTCGAATGTATGACAATGTGCCATTGGTGCTTCGTCCCATATTATTAAATCCGTTTTTATAAGCACTTCTGCGAGCATTGATTTTGGTGGGATATCGCACATTGAATTCTGGTGGAGATCAACCGGCATCTTGAATCTTGAATGAGCTGTTCTTCCTCCTGGCAAAAGGGTTGCTGAAATTCTTGAAGATGCAACTGGTATGACCACTCGTCCTTCTGAACGTAATCTGGAAATTATAGTTTTATAAACATAAGTTTTTCCAGTTCCTCCTGGACTATAAATGAAGAATAGTTTCCCTTTGCAATTTTCTATCGAATCCATCACTGCTCTGTAAACGTTTTTCTGCTCTTCGTTGAGGTTGTGAATTGCGTGAGTATGCACTTCATTCTCGTAAACTACATTGTAGCTTTGCTCTTGCCTTAGCATTGTGCTTGTCATTTCTTTTAGGATGTTAGGGTCTGGCAAAGGCATTTTGGGATAATCTACGAGCGATTTGTCGTTTTATAGAAGGAGTTTTTGAAGTTCTAGCAACGTGTATTGTTGTAATTCTTCATCTTTTAATTGCAACTATTTGAAGTTGAACCTTTTGCGTTGCTTGTATAAGATATCTTCTCCGAGATTTTGCCTNATCTTCTCCGAGTTTTTCCCACCATTTTTCCCACAAATTCAAAGGATTTGTCACTTCACAATATAACAACAATGTGACAAATAGTTCCCGTAACTAGTATGGATGGGCCCATTGCGATGCTTCTTCCATTGCCTCATGCCATTCTTTATTCCCGTCTAAAAGACCTAGAGCGTAGCATGCTTCTTTGAATGTTTGGTATATCTTGCCCCTAACTGTGCGTATCTCTTTGAAGCTTATACATCCTTTCACATGATTCATCATCATCCTTAGATAGTATTTCTCTCCTGACGATGGATGTATGTTGACTATTCGACCGATAGAGAAGCCTTGCTTTCTTATTGTCCACATCCTTTCTTTTGTATTCCAAACAAACATTGTAGGGAATTCAATGTAAGTTAGTTTCCGTGCCTCTGGTATGGTTTCATTTGCTTTCATCCATCCTATAAGCATTGTATCTCGTTCCAGTGTTTTGAACGCAACATTTGTTGGGTCTTCTCTTTCGTCAAATACCACACTTTGCTCTCGTGGTAGATGTATAAGAAGTTTTAGAACTTATGGTTTTTGATGGTGGATGTCAAAACCGTAAATTCTCCATACAGCTTCGCAAGCTGATAAGTATCGACATTCTTGGTAATTTGAAATCTCATCGACTTGTTGTACTTGAGATACTTCACTTTGTTCGTCAGATGAGACGTTTTGAAAAACAATAGTCGCTTTGTCGACTCCTTTGGTGATATACTTGAACATATATTTAATTGCTTTTGATGAACTGCACCATTCTACGTTAATATGTGCTTTATATCTCTTTAATAAAGTCATATTGTGTGGGATGACATATCGGTTGTCAAGCTTTGTGTCATTCTTGATGACAAACTGGTTTTTTCCTCTCTTCTCCTATAAATAATATACCCATCTTTATCAATTGATGTAGTTCCAACAAAAGCTCTTGGGTATTTTTTTAGAACAAACTCCATTTTCCATGCATGGACTGTTTGGGTGATCTAATCCGCAAGGTCCATGCATCATATGTTTTTTAACCAGTTCAAATCCTTCAGTGTCATGGTTCTTATCTGAAGCTCGACAGAGATAATTTGATCAATATCTGTTGGAGATTGTACATGAGCTGCTTTTTCTAGCCATATTAGGATATGAGCATGAGGGAGTCCTATCTTTTGGAACTCTATTGTGTAGACTATTGCAAAATATTAATATGAGCATATGGTGTTAAATGACTTTGTCTAATGATGTTTTTAAAATTGAATGAAGCTATTATAATTTTTACCTGAGAGCAACGGTCCAAAAATTTCTCCCGTTTTTAAATATGCAATCATTTCGTCTAACTTTATCTTGAACACTCGGGAGCTTATGTCTGGTCTATCATTCGGTTGGCATGTCCCATATGTCTGCAAATGTGCCTTGATTTCATCCCAGTTAGGATTTGCTGTTATCGTGATAAAGAGGTGGGGATTGCCGTAGAAACAACATAATGCCATGGCGTCATGGTAATTTTCAATCATGTATCTCGGCCCGCCTGTAAATGTTGATGACAAGATTACCCTCCTCCAAAGGGTCTTCAAATTGGTGTCTCCTTTACCAATTGCATCGATGACATTTGTGTAAAGGTCTGCCCTTAGTTTCTTTTGATTGTTTCTTTGAAACTTTAACCTCTGTTCTTCAATAGAAGTGTAAGCGTCTACAACATATTGATGTAGAAGACGACCTCCTTGGATGATTGTTTTTCCCTCTGCTAATCTTGTTTTGATTTGATATGAATAGTACTACCGAATGGTAACATGTTCTCGAGTTATCCTCCTTTTGTTTGTAGACGCAGAAGGTATTTCCAAATGAAATCCTTTCTCGCCATATGGAAACAACAGTGGATATTGTAGAGCCATGTAATATGGATGCAAACTATTTATCCGTTGTAACTCTGAAGTTTTGTATTCCTCTATTATATCTCGTTCTCCTGATGATTCTTCAAAGTCTCCAACTATCAGGCATGCGGTTTCTTCGCAAGTAGGCAAATCATATTGCCTTCCCTTTCTTTTTTGGTCAATTAGGCAGATGGTAAACTCTTCACTTCTTGCTGATTCGTATTTATCGCGTGCTTTCCTAAACTCTTTTGCTAGCCAGTTGTTTTCATCCACCATACGAACCAACGTTTCCACGTCTTTTTCTTGTAGCTTTCGAGATCCATTGTTTGCTGACATTATTTTCATACGGTTTTGAATCTCGTTTTCCGTATCATAAACATACAACTGGTTAAATTTAGGCCCTTGACCTTCAACCGGCAACATTGATCCCATTCTATGGTGGTTTTGGCCTTGGATTCTGAAAGTGAAAGGACCTCGGCTTGACATAACCTTATTATCCACTTTTGCTCCAATTGAGGTGAAAGCTACTAAAGAGTTTGCAATTCTAATATTGTCTTTGAATCTCTTTTCTTTGAGTAATATTGTTATTTCTTTTGGCGGATCCTTCACTGTTGGTAGAGAAACTCTTCCTCGTTGGCAGCAAATGGAAAACATTTGTTTTCCATCAGAAGTTTTTTCAGTGCTTTCAGAATCCCAAACTAAAGCCTTACATGTTGGACACTCTTGTAGCTTATTTTCTTTTCTTTGAAGCACCCGTTTGTTTCCTATTTTATTTGTAAATAAAGTTATGTTTTACAATATAATTTTTAATAATTTAGGATAATTGTCTTATAATTGAATATATAGAACATTAGATACTAAAAATGACGAGAGGTAAATGTTGTTACGATTAAAATAAGATTATTATTTATTTTTTTAGAAGGAAAAAAATTATTGTTATAATGCACGTTGCATAGGATCAAAAATAATAATTAGAAATCAAAAAAATTTTGAAATGATATATTGCTATTATATAACATGGAATGCATCCTTTTTATACTTAACATGACCATAATATCACTTTACAAAACATTTATCATGTGTAACAAATTTTCTTTTAGATTTCGACCCAAAAAATATATTTTACTATGTAAAAGATATGAATCGTAATTAAAAAAAAAATTATAAACAAAAACCATAAAATTGAGTTAATATACCAACAATGATTTATATATAATTTGTGTACCTTTATGTGCTTCTTTTATTGTGGGCGATTTCGTTCGGCCTGTGTTTGTTAATTATTTATTTTATAAAATAATTTTCCTTATTATTTACACAATATATCATTTCATAAAATTGAATTTGGTAGTTACCTTTCTTTTGTTTGGGTTCGGTCTTTTTGATTTTTTTTTGTTACTTGAAGCCTTTTTATTGAAGTATAGCTTTTCTTTGTTTTCTTGCTTCTTTGCACATCTTTGTATTTTTGGCAAAATGTCTTTATAAATTTTATTGTTCTTTATTTAAATGAATTGTTTAAGAACTCTAAGACAAGAAAATTTGGGTCTTTTTAAACCACATATAGAAGTTTGGTTTTTTTTTAGACAAGAATTTTTTCGTATCTTTTTAAAAGTACAATTAATTTATTTCATTTATTTTATTTTTTAAAATTTATATATTGGTATCTAATAATTACACACACGTTCCATCCTTTAGTAATTTATATTTTGTTTGTTTTTATTATGTTATTTTATTTAGCATGTGTTTGTTTAAATTGTTGTAATCATTTATTTGATTTTTTGTATATTTGTTTTTAGATTATAAGATACCTCATGCATTTTAGTTCGTTGTGTATATTAAATATAGTTTACTAATAAATAATTATAATATTAATCTTAACTTCTTTTCTTATCTTTTAGTTATATATAGGTACCTTTACTTATTTTTGGCTCTTGTTGTTTGATATTTGTTTGTCGATTATTTCTTTTATTCTGGAGTTTTGCTCGTCTTCTTTCTCTTGTTTTTTACACTTTTTCCACTAATAAAAACATTATTAATAATGTTGAAATTGTCCGAATAACTATTTTAAACTAACAAAGGGATCTTAATTAGAATACATTCTATTTTTTTTTGTCAACGATTAAAATTCATTCTTTATGCATAGAATCTAAATTATATATATTATGTAAATATAATGTATTTATAGCTATAGTTGATCTTTTCCTTGTGTTGCTTAATTTTAAAGATATGTTGTTCGGAGCAAAACAACACAACACACATTATGGAAAAGAAAATAAACAACACAACACTTTTACTCGAGTATTGAAAATGCTTAGTCTGTCCTAACCTAACAAAAAAGATCTACAACTTTTTCTTAGCGCCACATATAATAACATTTTTAATTCTCACATAATTATAATCTTTTTGTTTTGTTTTCTAAAGCTAATTTATCTATGTACAAAACCAGAAATCCGATTAAAACAAAGAAAAACGAAACTGAGCCATAGATTATGAAGAAAAAACTTGCAAAAGAATGAAAACGGTTTCGTTAGAATTCATTGTAAATGTTCTAGCAAGATAGAGAAAAAAGGCAGTTAAGTTACAGTTTCACATGTAAACCTGAATCAAACATCACAGCCTTTGATTTCTTCGTTGCCGGAATCGGAAACGTCAATTTAAAAGTAATTTGTATAATGTTCTTGAGGTGTTTGATAGGCTTGGGATTAGAAGATGCACAGAAAGAGATTCTTTTCTTCTCAAACCTTAGAGTGTCTTTTTGAGTACTCTATCGCTATAGTAGTTTAAAATTAAATTTAAAGTGGATTAGAAAATTGCCTTAATATAGTAAAGGATAATGAAAAGGTATAAGGTTTTAATTTGGAACTCTCTTTGATATTTGTGTAAATATGTGACAGATTCGAAGAATGATAAATCTCTAAATTTAAGGGAAGACCAAAGTACTGATGTTTTTGATGAAAATTTAGTAGTTTGTTTTTTGAGTTTTTGTAAATTTAATAATTAGTTAAAACAAATAAACATAATAAACTTTATTATCAGCAAATTTGCACAACTTTACGTTGCGTCCATTATTTTACTTCAAAAGTAATAACCCTACTAATTTATCACCGTGGAAAAAGGTGTACTTTTGGGTATTTGGTTCGGTTCGGTTCTTTCGGATTTTGGATAGTTCGGATATCCATTCGGGTATTTATAAAATTCAGCTCGGTTTCGGCTTGGTTCCTAAATTTTTGGTGCGTTTCATGTACTGTTCCGATTATTCGGATAATAGATTTTGATATCCATTTGGATAATTATTTCCTTTTATTTGGGTATCCATTCGAGTATATTGGTTCTTATTTATTATTTGACCAAAAATCTTTGATCAAAATGAAATTTTTTTATATTAATATTGTGTAATATAAATATAAATAATTAAATTATTTGCATATTTAATAACAAAAAAAATTATTTATTTTTTGTGAAGCTCGGCTGGTTCGGGTTGTTCGGTTTAGTTCATAAAATTTTTGTCTGGATTCGGTTCCGGTTATTTGGATAATATATTTTGATATCCATTAAGGTGATTTTATAACTCGGTTCGGGTTCGAAACCAGATATTTTGGTTCGGTTTGTGTCATAATTGAATATATAGAGCATTAGATATTGAACATGGATATTGAAAATTTTATAGAAAATTATAAACAAAAACCATACAGTTGAGTTAATATACCAACAATGATTTATATATATAAATAAATAATTTTGAAAATTGCAAAGGGTGAAATTTTGGATATTCGGTTCGGTTCGGTTCTTTGGGATTGTGGGTAGTTCGGATATCCATTCGGTTATTTATAAAATTCAGCTCGGGTTCGGCTTGGTTCCTAAATTTTTGGTGTGTTTCATGTACTGTTCCGATTATTCGGATAATAGATTTTGATATCCATTTGGATAATTATTTCCTTTTATTTGGGTATCCATTCGAGTATATCAGTTCTTATTTATTATTTGACCAAAAATCTTTGATCAAAATGAAATTTTTTATATTAATATTGTGTAATATAAATATAAATATAAATCATTAAATTATTTGCATATTTAATTAAAAAAATTATTTATTTTTTGTGAAGCTCGGCTGGTTCGGGTTGTTCGGTTCACAAAATTTTTGTTCGGGTTCGGTTCCGGTTATTTGGATAATATATTTTGATGTCCATTAAGGTAATTTTATAACTCAGTTCGGGTTCGGAACCAGATATTTTTGTTCGGTTTGTGTCATAATTGAATATATAGAGCATTAGATATTGAACATGGATATTGAAAATTTTATAGAAAATTATAAACAAAAACCATACAGTTGAGTTAATATACCAACAATGATTTATATATATAAATAAATAATTTTGAAAATTGCAAAGGGTGAAATTTTGGATATTCGGTTCGGTTCGGTTCTTTGGGATTGTGGGTAGTTCGGATATCCATTCGGTTATTTATAAAATTCAGCTCGGGTTCGGCTTGGTTCCTAAATTTTTGGTGTGTTTCATGTACTGTTCCGATTATTCGGATAATAGATTTTGATATCCATTTGGATAATTATTTCCTTTTATTTGGGTATCCATTCGAGTATATCAGTTCTTATTTATTATTTGACCAAAAATCTTTGATCAAAATGAAATTTTTTATATTAATATTGTGTAATATAAATATAAATATAAATCATTAAATTATTTGCATATTTAATTAAAAAAATTATTTATTTTTTGTGAAGCTCGGCTGGTTCGGGTTGTTCGGTTCACAAAATTTTTGTTCGGGTTCGGTTCCGGTTATTTGGATAATATATTTTGATGTCCATTAAGGTAATTTTATAACTCAGTTCGGGTTCGGAACCAGATATTTTTGTTCGGTTTGTGTCATAATTGAATATATAGAGCATTAGATATTGAACATGGATATTGAAAATTTTATAGAAAATTATAAACAAAAACCATACAATTGAGTTAATATACCAACATAGAATAACTGGATATTTTTAAAAAACTACTTAAGAGAAAGAGTTATTGTTTTAAGATAGAAGAGGAATGAGTAAAAAAGAAAAAGATGTCGAGTTCTCCTTATAGAGGACGTTTTTTTCTTTGCTTGACGGTCTTCTTCCTCGAGGTTCTTGTTTTCATAGTTTCGTTTCTTTATCTCATCCTCTTGTTTGACTTTCTTAACAAACAACTCATTCTTCATATCCTCTCCTAATTTACTTGTTCCTAACCTATATTGAAGTTAATTTAAATTTAGCATCTAGAAGATTGTATTATGTGTTGTGTGGTTTTTGATAATATATTTATTACCTTCAAGTCAGTTATGTTCGCCTTTGAACCTTTTTTTAGAGTTTCGTTAACAATTCTTGAAACTGTGAAAGCTTGAAATGAGGTCCTGAAATTGTATTTTCCTATTTTTACTTGAAAATCCATAGTTTTTCCAATGAACCCTTGTAGAAAATCAGGTACTTCGAATCTTTCTTTGAATTCTTCGGATTCGGCAAGGTCATCCTATATTTCAGAGTTGGGTAAATTAAATTATCATAACTATATTAATTATATGTTATAAATTAGAAAGCATGGTACATTTGCACTCATAATTTCTTCTGCATTTTTGTTTGTTAGTTTACGTACATCCTTGTCGAACAATACAAACTTTGTTTGTGACATATCGGACTTGACAAGAAGCTCCACCCTAAATCTGTAAACAATTGATTTAAATTGTTACTATATTTCTAATTTTTCTAAAGGTCACTGTAACTGAAGTTTTTTACCTTACGATTCCAATAACGTTGTCTTCATTGCATAAGTTGCATTGCAAAGATGTCTCCGTCTTATTTAGTTTCTTTGAGCATTTTGCACATGCCAAATAATTCCATCCATTCCGGATTGGTATGTCAACGATTGTTGCTTGACAAATAACTTCTTTTTCCTAAGAGAATATGCAATAATAATTACTATTCATCAAGCATTTTTAGTTATCAAAAATTCTAGCCAAAGCACAATCATATATAAAGAAAAAGAACAAAGATCAATATATAATAGACCAAAGCATGAAGCATTTATCATTGTATCCTTAAATAACAAAACAAAGAGCAATTCTTAAGGCTCAATTCATAATCATTTGTAACAGTCTTGTCATTAGCAATAGTTACTTCATCATTAGTGTCCTTGAGTCTCATCCTTTCAATAAGAGTTATGAAAAAAACTCATTGTTTAAAAGGGAAAAGGTAGGAAGTTTTTTATTGTTTTGTTTCAGTTTCAATTGATATTAATGTAACATACCTAGATGTGAAAGTTTTGATTGCTTCCATTTGAAAATTTGTGTAGTATTTTGTAGACCATGTTGAGTTTAAATGCAGTTTCCCTATCATGCAATTTTTTTAAGAAAATAAAACTTTCAAATTTTAATTTGCAATAACGATAAGTTATATTGTAAGAAACGGTTATCTACGTAATGATAATTTGAATTTTTTTCTCATTATTGTGAAAGAGAGTTTTGAAATTTAAATGAGCAGAATTTGTTTAATAATACCAGCAAACTTCTTAGGATTCAAGCATGTTACGACTATGACATTACACTTGTGTTCAATTTGCTTGAAAACTCTTCGGAATGCAGAAGCTTGGGCATCCCATAGATTCAAACGTACGGTCACACCTCTTCAAAAACGATATAAATATTATTAGGATCATTTACCGAAATTATAGTTCAATATCATGAGTGACTTTGAGAACGTGAAAGTTGGAAAATAGTTTATACTAATAAAATATCAATTGTATAAAATAAAATGGACAATATAATAGTTATACAACATAGACAAATGAAATTCTAAATGGACAAAAATAACTAAAGTGAGTGGAATATAGTTTTTGAAGGTCACTTACTGCTCGACAAGTAAGAGGATAACAATCTTTTGCGTTGAAGTTGAATCATCTAAATTTGGACCTACAACTTTTAGTAGTTGTCCCACTATATCTGAAATTAATGAGGAGTTAGTAGCATAAAAATATATTAAAACTTGAGATTTATCTTACCAAACAATTGTAAGTTAGTTCCAGCAAGTGTTTCAAAATCAGTGTATGGACACAACCGAAATTTTTCTTCTTTAATTCTTGGGAGAACATCATCTAGAATCTCTAACACTTCAGTTGTGTCCATAAAACGTAGAAGAGATGAATTTTCAGTGATCTTATAGTGACTATAACTCTACACGACTTCAAATTCTCTTAGGTAATATATGTTCCCTTCTTTTAATAGGTTCTTGAATTTGTCCATGCGTCGATGGTGAACCGAAGCTTGCATAAGAGTTTCCTGGTTTGGATCATTTTATAAACGATAAATAAGTCTTCTGGTTATGATATATAAATTGAGTAATTACATTATAGTTATGAGGATAAAATATCTTTTTCAAATTTTATGTCTGTATAAATTTTTATGTGCATCTTAGAACTGAAGAGTGGTTGGTAAGGGTTGTTTTAGAAAAAAATTGATAATAACTTAGTTTTTAATGTAAGTGTACATGGCATTGTAGATGTATCTAGATTCTTTCTTGACCAAAAAACACAGTCCGTTTTAGCTTATATATTATTCTTGTTGTTAGGACAAATGAAATTTTCTAATCCGGCCCAATACAACATATCCAATACTGATTTTTTCATGAAGTATTCTTGTGAAAAAGAAAGAAGAAATACAAAAATTTTCTTTTTTCCAAAATTAGTTACTGAAGTAAATTTTACCATATTTAGAATCGTTACGTTTAAGGATGCTATGAATAAATACGTTTGTTGACCCCCAACAATAATTGAATTGGTATACACGATATTTTTCCATTGTTTTCATAAAACAAAAAGTGTATATGACATTATCTAAAAAAAATTATTATGATTAGGTCGTGCTTATGTAGAATTCAAATTATTGCTAATGACATTTGATAGAGACATATGAGAGATATATAGATAGTGTAATTACATAGTCTACATTTAAACATAAACCTATAGTTTTCAAAATATACAATGTAAAATCAAAAAATGTAAAGCTAACAAAATCTTAGAATTTTAAACCATGTAAACAGTTGCTAAGTTTTTTGAAAAATGTTTAAAAGTTGGATTGTAATACCTTCTCATCCATGATCAAGAGATCAAAACTCATCAAAGCATTATTTTGTTTGAAATTCTTCACCTCCCAAGAACGCAATAACCGAACCACTATGTTTTGGTTGAGTCTCCCTTGCTCAAGATTTTCCAGGGAAATTGTCTTTTGGAGTAGACGGGTAATGCCGGATTCTGCCATACTTGTATTGTTCAACCTGTGAAAAAAAAACATAAAGATGTTAAAGTTTAATTGTTTTGAAAAGATGCATGAATATAAATAAGTGTGACAAAAATAAGTCATGCTCTTACAAACAGAGGAATAAACGATTGAGGTTGGAAAAAAAGGTCAATTGAGTGAACTCTTAAAACAGAGAAGCGATGCTCTAAAAGTGTGGCTGTTTGTGACTTCTTTTTCTTTTTATAATAGTTAAAATTGTGATTAGTCACTTCGTAATAAGTGTAACAATTTATGATATAGTCAAAGATTTTAGATTTGAGGATAATATTTAATAATGGAGAAAAGAAGTTTGAAAGACAAAATGATTAGTTATGACATTACAAAAAGAGCATATTAGTATAAACTTTCATATCAAAAACGTAAAAGTTATTGAAGTTTTGGATCTTGTTAAAAAATAGCTCCTATACTTTGTATTCTACCATATGAGTCAAACATTTGTGATTACAAAGGAAGTTTGAAAATCAAAAAGATTAGTTATAGCCTTACAAAAAGAGCATATTAGTTAAATCTTTCATATCAGAATCGTAAAGGTTATTTAAGTTTTGGATCTTGTTAAAAAATAGCTTCTGTTCTTTGTATTCTACAATATGAGTCAAACATTTGTGATTTTGAGATGATATTTCATAATTTTCTAATATATTTGGAAGAACTAAATGTTTAGTTATAAAAACTATTTCAATTCTCTAGATGTCCATATTTATATCTATGAGCATTATAAATAGAGTATTGTAGGTTATTTTTCATAACAGAAACGTTCAATTTGAATTACTTTTAAATAATGAAGAAAATAGCTTCTAATATTCTTTCTATTCTACCATATGAC
>OVBE01003970.1:237-25289 GCA_900406425.1 Iberis pinnata | reverse complement strand
ATAATAATAATAATAATAATAATAATAATAATAATAATAATAATAATAATAATACCTTGAACCGCAGGGTGCGCAAAAGCTTCCCACAACATGACTTCAAGATCGTCTCCTCTAACAAACTCATTGGAAGAAGAGACATCAAGCTCTGTGAACCAAATGGGATGACCAAGAAGCGAGAGCTTATCAAGAGCAGAGGAAACAATCGCTCCGACAGGACTATCAATGTGTCCTTGTATCCCAATTCCTCCTATGGCGGCTCCTTGCGCTTCCAAATCAAGAACATGTTTGATATACTTTTCAGGGGAGGATCTTGTATCATCACCGTCCTCGACATGATAATCGTTAACAAATAGCAAAGCAGATGGATCAAGCTTATGTGCAATATTGAACATCAATGCTCGAACACCTTTGCCAAGTTTGTCTTGATAGAAAGAACCATGAAGCATTTCGTTGTTTACGTCGTAATGCTTAAATTTACCTTTATATCGTATAAGGACATCAGTGAGACGCTTCTGAACGGCGTTCATCAGCTCAGTTTTGCTAAGCTGACGAATCCACTGCTGAACTGTGGATTCAACTTCCCAGAAAATGCAGTGTCCTCTAACATTAATGTTATTTCCTATACAAAGATCAAGCATGTCGTCTGTGTCTTGGTAATTGAGCTTACCACGTTCTGGTTCTGTCCAATACCATTTCAGCTCGTTTCCAAACACTGCCCAGTTAAAGTTCTTTGTGAAAAATTCTACAAAGTCTTCGTTGTCTATATCTCTTCTGTTTATGCATGTCCCTACTGGGAAACTGTTGTATGTTTGCTTCACTTTCACTATGTACGGAAACCATTCGCAAGAGCTTTCTATTCCTGAGAATTTCAAGATGATGTCTCGCTTACGTACCTGATCAACTTGTTTTTTGAGACATCTAAGACGTTCTCGTCGATCTACAGCAAAAATCTGGAATGCTGCGATCATCAAATCAATACCAGGTGCAGGACCTTGAACATAAACCATCACGTTATGTGGCTGCTTCTCGAGCCTAAAAGAACCTCCAATTTCATGCCAGGTCTCACCAACATTGACCTCGACTTGTCCCCCATTGACCCATTGGTTATCAACGCTAAGTGCAATGTTTACATTTTGAGGAGTACTAGTCAGTCCCACAGTACCAATCTTGACCCATGCTGATATTTGATATGTTAAGAATAGTTTGAGTTTATCAGTAACAATTTGAGCTGGACCCATCCAAGACTGTGTTCTGTTGGTCACTAGGAGGTAGTTTCCGCCAAGTGGTTTGTGAGGACCGAGTGTCTCTCTAGCCATTGTGGGTAGAGTACGAGGAGCGCCTTGTCCAATACTCAACTTGCAGTTTCCTAGACTCAACCATGGTTGAGTTGTCTCATTTTGCACTTCACTATTTTCCACTATATTGATTCCAAAACCGGGATTCTGACATACACAAATAAAAGATAATAAATTAATATATATAGTAAGCATGATCATCAGTTGGGTGTTTAATTGACCTCGTAAAAAGGTGGAGGCGACGGACGATTCCTTGGAGCATGTTTGACATCTAAAGTGTTGAGAAGAATGTCAACTCCTGGAGGTGGACCTTCAAGATATAGTATTACCCTTGATGGTGAACCTTGAATTGCAAATTTACCCTTTAACTCTACCCAATTCTTATCACTCGCCTCAACACTGATTAGATTCACATTTATGAATTTATCAAAGATATTCGTATAAAAACAAAAAAAAGAAGAGGAGGTAAAACGCACTTAGCAATGACTATGTATTGTTCACGTTGGTTTGCATTTAAAACCCAAAGAGTCGCTTGTATTGTTGCACTTGTGACATTGTTTCCAAATATTCGAATCACTGCTGTTACTTGGTAAACACGTTTCCTTTGAAATCTTCCTGAAATTTCCTGTTCAATCCCGTTCCATGTCGCTTTACGCTCTGTCGCTGCCGCAAAAACATGTCCTGAGTCCGGTACTATCCTCCCTCCGTCCATGGATTCATGTAAGACAGTCTTGCACCCTCGTCCACTCCAACCTTTTAAGCCATCCTCAAAACTAGGGTTTAAGATTATTTTTTCTTGCTTTTGGTTGGCTTGGTGCTGCCAAACATACATAAGAAAATGACCCTAGCTAGTTACTAGTTACTAGTTACTACTTAGATCAAGAAGAATCTATATATATTGACAAGATATTTAAATAAACCTTGTTATCATCTTCATCGCTTGGATTGCTCATCTTTATGTTCTTTTCCATACTGACTTCTTTTATCAAAATCTCAAGTTTCAATGGTAAGTTGTTGGTTTGGTTTGAGGAACCTGCTTTGCTATATATATCCTATGTCAAAGAGAGAGCTTAAGAGAGTTTTAAGTAAACTCCAAGACAAGAAATAGAACCTATGACAATTAAATATATATATAAAAAAAGTAAAAATAATAAGGTAGCATGCTAATTTCAAATTCATAAAGTTATGAAGATAAGAGATTTGTGGTCTAATGATTAAAAAAAGATCGGGTATGATTGGCTTTGCATTCAAGTTTTTGTTGGTAAACAGTAATAAATATATTTTTATGAATTTTAAGAAAATAAAATAGCACAAAATTGAATTATATTCAGTTCATAACTTGAAATATGCTTGTAGATTAATGGGCTCTAAGCTTATTGTCTGATTTACAACCTCCGCCACTATAATGTATTATAGGAGATCCCAATTTTTTTTTATCGTCAATATATGATATTAATAGTAGAAATTACAACCCAAAAAAGGTAATACATATCCTACTATGAGGAAAAACAACACCCATAAAGGGTAAATGACTTCAAAGAAGAGGTAAGAGAAGTTTCCTATAAGGAGGACAAGACGTCTCGAACCGGGACGAACATATCTAGAGCATTGAAAGCTACTACAATTATCACAATCCTCGAAATCCCTGATTCTCAGCAAGATACTGAAACAGGCGATATTCATAGGGTATGAAGTCCTAAGAGGAAGTAACCCTAAAACTAATAAACATATAAAGACGACTAGACAAAAAACAGAAGAAACTAAAGTACATATATACCTAATCCAAAAAAAGAGAAAACGGGCCTGAAACAAAAACGAAATGGGCCTGAGATACTTATGGATTCGGCCCATTCCGTAATCCACCTTGGGAAAGAAAACCCTAGATCGAGTTGGTAACTCGCCGCCGTTAACCACCACGCTGCCAGACAAACCGACTTCGCCGAAGCAGAGCATCCATCATGCGAAACCACTACCAGCGACGACGAGATCAATCGAGGAAGAGAGAACCACCCAAGGAGGAGGCCGCTTATTCATCACCAGTTGCCAACGGCTATCGGGAACTGAGAGCCACCGCCAAATCAAGAAGAAGCAGCAAGCGATGGAGTAAGACCGGCACCAACACCAGAAACACATGCATCTCAACTTGCGACAAAGTCGCCAAAGATGGACATGCAAAATAGGAATTACATGAGAGGAGCACATCGGTCCAGAGATGGTGAATTGGTGCTTGGAGAGAGACATGCAGAGCATGACAACTTCGGCCACCACAGGATCGGTGATATAGAGCCTCAGATCCAAAAGCCAAAAGAAACAGGTGAAGATACCCGTAAAGAAAAGAAGAAAAATAAACAGAAGAAAAGGGAAGAAGCCGCTGAGCGCCGGCGTGAGAGCCGGAAGCCAGCGGCGGAGGGAAGATAGCAGCGGTGTGAGGAAAAAAGAAGAGAGAAGAGAGAGAAGAGAGAAGAGAGAGAGAGAGGATAGATCAAATTCTCTCTTTTTCGGAGATCCCAATCCTTTAACCTTATATGATATGAAAATATCACACTAATAAATCGCATATACATACTTAAATTAAAGGGCAAAACTGTCATAAATCTGTCACGAATAGCCATTCCTAACAGATAATATTCGTCAGTACTTGATGGTCAGTAATTAAAAATTCGTCAGAAATCTGTCAGGAAATCCTGACGGAATGCTGACGGAATACCCGTCAATAAGTATTCCATCAGGAAGTAACCCCGTCATGATGTAGCCGTTAGAAATCCGTCATAATCTCCTGACGGATTTCTGACAAAATTTTTGATGCCTCCTTCCTGACAGAATATGACCGTCAGAAATTTCCTGATAGATTACTGACGGATCTTATGTTTTTAAATAAAAAATATATTAATCAATTTAATATATTTAATTAATTAATTAATTAATAATAATGTAATTGAAATTCTAAAATTATTCATAAAATTAAAATTTGCAAAATAGTTTAAAAAAACAAAAAATATTCAAAAAATATTCGATACAAACGATAAAAGTCTATAAACGAAACCTAAACTACTGTCGTGGTGGGTACCGCTGAGCCATCTATGCCATGAACGCATCCATCGTCGCCTTCATCTGGGCTTCCATCTAAGCATGCATCTCCTCTTGCTGGGCTTTGAGCTGGGCTTCGAGGAGAGCCTAGATCTGAACTTCTTGCTACTTTTGCGCGGCCCTCATCTCAACCATCTCCTGCTGCATGGCCTCCATAGCCGCGTTCTTACACCTCATCATCTCGTCCCAACTAGGACCCCTCGATCCCAGGAAACAGTAGGAGGCCATGTTTCCGAGCCTTAACATGCGTCTCTTATGTTTCTTTGTAGCCTGCAAGAAACAAAAAATAAATCATTATGTTACGACATTGTTGACATGAAATATTTTAAAATGTAATTTAGATAGTACATACCTGAGACGCAATCTCGTACTGGGTATCGAGTGGGAGGTCGCCACCATCCATAGACTCTTGAGATGCCCACTCTTGTATGAGCTTCCTTGTCGTCTCCACAACCTCTCAAACAAGCAGATCTTGTACCTGACCCGTCTTCTTGTTCGTGTGGATCTCCTCCATAAGCTCGATGGGTGTTGTTCGATGGCTAGTCTCACGCTCCTGTTTTAACATGAGAATCCAAATTAGATACAATATTCAATTATTAAGTTTGGTATATTTAAAAGGATTACATACCATCTCAGCGGTTCGAGTGATCGCCCTCTTGGAACCGGTGTTGGTAGTCGAGATCCCCCTACCATCTCATGTACTATATCGGTTCTGATTGTTCATCTGTGACTTTTGTTTGGTCTTCTCTTCCTCCCAGTATTTGAGGAAGCCCTCGACGACTTCCTCAGGCATCCCCATGTGCTTCTTTTCCTCATTGTACCATGCATGCTTCCACGCATACACGTGGCTAGTGTATACACGGGACGCGTTAGCCATAAACTCCGTCTTGACTTCGGAGGTGATTGAGGGGTCCCAAATGAATTCGAGCTACAATATTAATTTTTTTAAAGTTAGTAACTATATGTTTGGTAAATTGAATTATATAATTCATAATGCGAAACAGTAGAACCAATAATCATGGTCCTTCCTTAGCATATCCTTAAATGTCTTTTATACCTTGCGTAGTAGTCCTTGCATCAACCTCTTGATGCACTTTGAGATTCAGTTGTGTGTCTGCGGAAACCATGTCATCCCACCTTGAGCAGAAGGGTAGAGTCTCGTCAGCCGCTCCCACCCGGGCTGTAATAAAATCTTCTCTATCGCTATCCGCTGTCGGGGTATCGGTGGTCCCTCAGGTGCGTGGGTCTCAGGCACATGAGTACCAAGAGGCGACCCAGACGAGGGTCCTGAGGACTGTCCTGGTCCCGAGGACTGTCATATCTCTTGATGTCATAGAAATTGACCATAACCATTGAAATTTACAGTCAATATTTAATAATTATTAGTAATGTTGTTTGCCCCTCTTTCAATATCGAGCAACCAAGTTAGAAATGTTCGATCGTTAGATGTTTCCTCTCGAACCTATATTTTCATATAGATTAAAAGTTAGAATTTTGCAAAATATATTATTTCTAATTGTATTAAATCAACCACTTACATAATATTGCAGTCACTAAATGAACTCTTCTTATTTTAGAGCCTCTACTTCGTCTTCAGATTTATCCGAGAAATAACTACGGACAACTGCCTTGTATAACCTACAAAAGTTGAAATTAAACAAGCTATGTAAAATATATGTATAATCAAAAGTTTAAGATGTTTAACGTATTGAAATTTTACCTTTCATATTCGACCATATCCTCACAATCATTAAGGATATATATATATATATATATATGTAAATGATCCACTCCTCATATGTAAGTTGGCGACTCTTACCCTTCCGACTAAGTCATTTAATTTGTTGAAACATGTTTGGAACATAAGCAGGGTACATGGGATTTTCTCCACCGTCGTCATGTCGACTTGTTCTACGAATTTTTTTCGGAACCTCTCTTGGAAAGTAATATTGTGCAAAATTTGCAAATTCTTCGTTGATGCTCTTTGCCACAATAGAACCCTCGACTCTGCTTAGATTTTTCACCTTTTTCTTCAAGTGGAACATGTACCTCTCAAAGGGGTACATCCACCGATATTAGACCGGTCCACCAAGTGATGCTTCACATGGAAGGTGAATCGTGAGATGTTCCATGACGTAGAAGAAGGATGGTGGGAAAATATTTTTCAAATCACAAAGGATCATTGGTATATTTGCTTGTAATGTCGAAATATCATCAACGATAAGTGTCATCATGCTTAGATTACGAAAGAAATCCCCAACCGTTGGACATGTAAAGAAACCATATGAATAATCAATGAGTAAAACATTAGAGTGTATTGTACACAAATTAATAGCTGCAATGGCTTCGTGAACATCTTTTGGAAAGAGATTTTCAAATGCAAATGGCAGAAGGTGTTACATCACTACATGAAAATCGTGGCTCTTCATTCCAATGAATTTTCCTTCTCCAATATCAGCATAATTCCTCAGATTAGAAGCGTACCCATCAGGGTTTTTGACCCTATGGATAATCCAGTCAAAGAACTCAACATTTGCATTCTTCCATCAGCCTTGATGTGAAGCTTAAGACGAGAAAAAATGTTTGGCAAGTCTAATATGGACTTCAAATTGTCTTTGGTCTTCCCTTGGACATTTAGAACTGTATTCATTATGGTGTCAAAAAGTTATTCTCCACATTTATCACATCTATTTTATGCCTCAACAAATGGATTTTCCAGTATGGCAAATCCCAGAGTATGTTTTTCTTGTGCTAGTTACGATTTATACATGCATACTCAACATTGCGTTTCCATTCCCACCAACATTTGCATCATTCTTCATAACAACACTATAATCTTCCATTTGTCTTAATATATCTGTGCCATCTAATTCAGATGGTGGACCGTCACCACATATCTTCTTCGTGAATAATGTAGTAGATCGACGGTATGGATGACTTGGGGGAAAAAAACTTTCGGTTACAATCAAATCAGCATGTTTTTCTTCCATTGCTTAAATGGAAGAAATCAGTGTTATCGGTAAAATATGGACATGCTATTTTCCCGTGAGTTTTCCATCCTGATAACATGCCATACACTAGGAAATCGCTTATAGTTGATATCACTCGATTTTAATGCTTTTTAGTGGGTATTTATACTTGCTATTTGGCATTATCCGAGTGATTTCCTTGTAATTTTGGCATATTTTCAAGATTTCAGGTGTTTAGGATGTTCGGGAGAAAAAAGATGGATTTGTGCACAAAATGGATGCAAATTGACATATGCAGATGCAGAATCCGGCAGAAGGGTCAAAAGTTTACCAATGCTTGAAGATGTTTCCGTGGATGGATTGAGCTGAAATTTTGACCCAAGATAGCCACGTGATTTATCTTTCATATGGAAGTTGTTTTAGGTCAATCCATTGGAGCAATCAAAATTTTTTTTAGGTCAATCCATTGCGGTTTTACTGAAGACTGACCAAGCTGTCTCGCAGAAGAAGCATGTGCGGAAACTTACGTAAAAAGAGATCGATCGATCCATAGACGGATCGATCAATCCGTGCACCCAAAACTCACAAAAATCATCCAAACTTGCAATTTTTCCCTCAAGACTCATCAAGACTTTTCCTTATTGGTTTTATTTTATTTTTCCTTGTTTTTAGCACTATAAAAGCCTTGGGCTAGGGTTTATTTTTGAGAGATGGCTTACTTTTATTTCTTGAGAGTTTTTACAAAGAGACGGATTCCAACCTTTTAGAGAAGAATTCTGAACTTATTTCTTTTTAATATATTGATTTGGTTTTTGAATGTGTTCTTCTCTGATTATGATTTGTGTTAACTTTTCTATATCTGAGTAGTTCACTTGTTAGGTTTTAGGGTTTCCCAGGGAAAACAGGATTTGATAGTTAGGGTTTAACATAAAGGATTGAAATGTTAGGTTCTTAGTCTAGATTTATTCTTAATGCTTGAATTAAACTGGTCATTTAGTTCATTGATATTAGGTTGATAAACACAAAGAGATTTGGTTTAGAGATCTAACCTAGTCTAGATGAATAAGTGGGAGTTTGTATTTAGTAATTCGATTGTAGGGATCTAATACTTTGAGAGGAGATTAGTCTATTATTGTCTTTTGAGTTGAGAACTATTTTCAAAATAAATTATGCATGTTAACCTGAGCTTCAAACCTGAATGCCTGTGCAATTTCCTAATGCATGGCGCTTTAGTTTATCGATTTACATCCTCTTTTAATTTATGCTTTTAACTCTTCTACAAACACCCTTTTATTATGTCTTAACTAGAATCAAGATTTAACTCAAAATCGTATTATCTGCTCTCTGTGGAATTTAACCATTTACTATACTACAAAGATCTGTTCTCTGCAATGTAGTTTTAGGAATTAACCCTGACCCTATCAATGGTCCACGTAAAAACCGTACACATCTTAAAATTTTGTTGTAATGACACGTCATACACCTCTTCCCCATATTTCCATAACGTCTACGATCGTTTTGCATGTTTTGGCCCTGATACAAGAACATAGAGAAATAGAAACTCTCGGTTCTTACACAAATATGGGAGAAAAATTGTAAGGTGTCACGATGACCTGCCAAAGAGAATATTGTCTATTGTGCTTCTCGAATGGGCTGAATCCATATGTACTTATTCCAAGATAAACATTTTTGTCTCGCATGCAAAATATGGATAAGTAGACTGAAAATGACGCCAAGCTTCTACATCAGAAGAATGCGTAATTTCTCCATTAAATCTATGCTCAGCATACCATCTCATTGTCGTAACTATTCTCTCAAACTGATACAACCTCGTCAACCTATCTATTAGTGGCAAATACCACATCCTCTTGTAAGGCACTGGAACTCTACCGCTTGAATCCTTATACCTTGGTTTGTGACAATACTGATAGCTCGTCCGAGTGTCATCGTGTCTCCAATAGATCATACAATTCTCGATGCACACGTCTATGACCTGATACGACGATCCAAGCCCCGACACAAGTTTGTGTATCTCGTAATAGGAACATGGAGCATTGTTATCCTCTAGCAAGATATATCTCACAAACTTGGCTATTGCGTCAACTGCATCCTCATGTAAGTTATAATCTGTCTTTATACCCATTAACCTACTAGCATATGATAAAGGCGAATGACCATCTCTACATCCACTATATAATGGCTCATTCGCTGCGTCTAACATATCAAAAAACCGTCGTATTTCTAAATTTTGTTCTTCATACGAAACCTGAGACGTCTCTATATTTTATCTATAAATGTCATTAACCATTTGAACCGTAGGTGCCCGCAAAATCTAATTCCGTTCTAGGTTCCTCTATTCTACCGGCCAATGGTTCACTACCGTTAGTACTAGCCACAAGATCGGGTCGTTCGCTACCGCTATTACTAGCAATAATATCAGGTCATTCGCCATGTAAATACCAATTCTTATAACTCGGCATAATAGCATTCATATACAAGTGATTCCAAACTAAATATATCCTGATATTATGAGAATTCCGACATAAATAGCATGAACATGTTAACTTACAACTGCGTTGTGACGAGGTTGTCGACATGCTAATTCCATGAATTCCATAACACCACGCGCATATTCGTTGTTCAAAATCTTTGTATCTGGATCCATTCTTTCACCAACCATTCATGATCGAAAATAAGGAGGAGTAGACATATGTTGGTAAAATATAAGTGTTGAGTGTGTGATGAATGAAGGTGGAGTGGTATGGTTATATAGTCGCTAAAAGTGACAGATTACTTACGGATAAGTCCATTAGTAACTTTTGAATATAACTGTTGCCAACGGTTTGACACGACTAGTTTGTACCGGGTAATTGTATTGATGGCTATGTGACGGATTACTAACAGAAATATCCGTCAGGAATTATCCATCAGTGTATTCGTCGGGAATATACTGACAGACAGACATCCGTCAGAAATTTTACTAACGAAGCGGTATTCGTTAGGTTTCCGTCAGGAATTCATGTCAGATACAAATCCGTCAGAATCTCCGATCACTTTTTGCTTCGTTTTCTTGTAGTGTATAAGGCTACAAAAAGGTTGTCATGGGATTAATTATCCAAGTTCACCTCAAATTCACTATAATAAAAAGGTAAATAATATTAGTTTTGTTTTCATACTTTTAGTGTGAATGATGATTTTTTTTAAAATAAGAGAAAAGACAATTGCTTTATCTTAAACCCAGGATTACTTAGATTCAAATAGAAGGCTTCAAATGTTGTCATAAAAAGCGTGAGAAAGTAATGAAAGCTGAAGCTCAGGTTTCTTTTTCCTATTTGTGTGTTTTCAAACCTTACAATGCAAGTAACCTTATTATAGGTTTCCAAACCTTTTTTTAATCATTTTTTTAATTAGAGTGTCAGCCTATATTTTTTTTTTATTATTGGATGGGTTCAGATCTTCGGCCCTAATCCCACCCAAGCCCATGCCGGCGTTGCCGATATCTATTTCAAAGCGTAAAACGCATGTCGCAAACGGAAACTCGAAATGACGACTTCGAGGATTAGTCATTTAGCTTTTATCACCCAAGCTATCACCACTTGGTAATCAGCCTATTCATACACAAATTACTTCAAAATATGGCGTTCGTATCATAATAACTATTAGCTCAATTTTGAAAATTAATATATAAATTAGTTGATTTTATAAATCCGAATATAGGTGTACAACCTGAACGCGATATTCTAAAATAATTAATTTGTATATGAATGCACCGACATGCATCTTTTAATTAGTTAAAAAAATAATTTTTTCACTCTTTTTTGTTTTCTGACATATATACTCATCCGACTACATGACTATGACTGTAGAACAAAAAGACTTATCAATTCTAGTATCAATTACAAAAAATGAGTATCAAACATAATATTTTTTAGTCAGGTTTACCAATGTTCGGCTCAGTAGGATGTTTTTCTTTTGAAAAAAAAAAAAAAGTCAATCTTAATTATTTTTTAGGTACACTTCTATTTTTCCTCTTTCTCCTTTCTCTCTTTAAATAACTTGCTTTTCTTCATTGGCCTCAGCCGCCGCTGGTGTCCGGCGATCTCGCCGGCGCTAAGCGGCCCCCTTTCCTCTTTTTTTGTTTCTTTTTCCTTTTCTCTTTTGGATCCTTCTTCCCCGATCGAAAATAATTATTCTTCGATGTTTCTCCTTGTTGTCTCCATTCCGGTGGCTTCCTTTATCGCTTGCATGTCTTTTCCTACTAGTCACTCCACCCCTTTGGTTCGGCCGCGATCTCTCAACTCTATATTCATTTATCGGTCTGAACGGAGGCGTCTTTTGCACTTTTTGGGTTGCATGTCGACTGGCAATCGAGATCTGCACGGTGGCCGTAGGTTTCTTCGGTTCAGGGCTATGTGACAGGTGCATCGGCGGATATCTTTTGATCGATCGTGGGATGAGCTTTGGTGGCCAGACCTTCTTCGATGGTTGTTCCTGAGATCATGCAGTTCTCCCTGGATATTGACTGGATTAGACTGGTGGTGGTTCCGGCTTACCGGAATCTCTGTGCGGATGATGACTGGCGGCTACGAGAACTTGGCATTCAACCCTAGGACACCACTTCTGAAGATGGGCTTTGTATTGGGCTTCTCTCAAATCTCTACGAAGCCCAATTCACTTTTGCTACATGCCCCAAAGTTTCTAGTTTTGGGCTTTTGTTTTTTTTTTTTTTTTGTAAATTAAGCTTTAGGTTTTTAATTGTCAATATAGTAGTTTTAGATTTACAGGCTTTCTCGTCTTTGGACATAAATCCTTCTACGCCCTATATCGATTACTTATCGATTGTTAGGGATATAAGTGGATTAAAAAGTACTCGAACTTAATATCCAGAAATCTGGATTATGTTTCTTCTCTTCTAGTTTAGTTGTAGTAGAAAGTTTCTCTCGATGTGAGAGTAATTACCCTTTGTGGATTTGTACTTTCCCCTTGGTGGGATTTATGTATCCTTTGGGGGTTTACCTCTAATCTAATATTATTATGTTGACCAAAAAAAAAATTTAGGTTTTCCTATATCTAATTGTATATTTTCTTTAAAATTAATAGAAGACATGGGTTAACAATAAGATATGAAGCGGAACCTCGAACAATGAGGCATGATCAAACGACAGCAGTCGATTAGAAGCAAAAGAAAGGATAATTAGCAGTCACAAAGTGATAGAGAAACTCTCAACACAAAGTCTAGAGATTTAGATATGTGGGTGGGTTGGGTTTATGTATTTTAGATTTTTGATAACTTGGGAATGAGAAAATCTTATATATAATTACAGACATGTCTCTCAATATAAGACAACATATTGAGAGATGGTATAAATCGACAAAATCAGAAGGTGAAGATTTCAGAAGATCAGAAAAATCACAAAAATATGCTAATAGCTTTGTTTTTGAAATTTACCTTTATCTCTAAATATATTGTTTAGATTTAGTCATATTTTGATTATGAAATTAGATTTACTTATACACATATATATACTATTGTACTTTGTATCTTATTTCTCAAGATAGTCTAATAATAATTGTTCCTAAACACAATTGTGTTCTTCTACTCTCATCAATTTATCAGATCACCTAAATAAATTAATTATTATTACTAATACATGTAACAATATTAACTAATATAAATTAAAAAAACCCTACAAAATTAAGTAAAATAAATAACAATAAAACATTAATAGAAAAAAAAGATGGAGAAACTTTGACATCCACGTAAGCAAACAACCTTAGACCATTTCCATTAGTGTATCTTAAGTTTTGTATCTTAACTTATTTTTCTTTTATTTTATATATAATTTTGTGTCTAAGATACTTAAAAATCTTAAAAACAAAATACTCCTCCATTGGTGTATCTTAATCTTTGGTTTTTAAAAGTTTTAAAATTATCACAATATGATTTTTTCATTAAACTTAAATTTTTCTTTTTCGTCCTTCTTAATTCCTTTGAATTATGATGTTTCTTAAGTTTTTTTCATTAAACTTAAATTTTATGTATTATTGTATAGTTTTTAAACTAATGATCATATAATTTTTTGATTACATTTATATAAATACGAAGTAAAAATATGACGATTTGTAGAAAATGTCTAATTATATAATATAAAATATAATAAATATATTATTTTTATTTTTTATATAATATATATAGATATTTTAAAGTATATGTTAGATTGGTTTATAAGCATTTTCAAAATAAATATAAATAGTTTTATATTATTTAATATTAACAAACTTGAAGATTGTGTGTACATTATATACATATATAGATATGTAGAAGATGCTAGAAAAGTTAATAAGAGAACATTCCATATACTTATAAGCATGATTGAAAAATGATTTTGGGGGAAATAAGAAAAAGAAAAAAAATTAAAAAATTAGACCCAATAATTTATGGACACATGTCCGGTTCTTAGCTTTACCAAAATTCATTTCCTAATACTCGTTTCTTCAATTTAAATTCATTTAATATTTAATTTTAATCAGTTTTTAGATTAAAAAATTCATTAAGAACTCTATTAGATACACTAATGGAAGTGCTCTTAGTACTATATTGAAAACATTCATTCAATATGTTAAGGTGATTTTTCGTATAACTTGAAATGGTTCGTCTAAGTTTAAACAAGACAAAAAGCAAGAAGTAATGATTAAACATACATAATGATCGACTATGAATGTTTTATTGATTATTAAGAATTAAAGTAAAATAGAAAGAAAAAAAGCACTACTCTCTATTCTATATCCTTGATCCTCTCGGTTTCGTCCCCTTTGGAAAATGATGAGGATCTGTTTATAAAGTCGTAAGAGGAATCTTTCTAAACCTCTTGGAAATGAACTCAGAGATATTTAAGTATTTTATTTACGTGAAAATGAGATTTCTTCTTAGCTGTCGAATCAACCTCATAATACGCAGGGTCGGTCCTGAGATTTTAAAACTTTTTAAAGGCTGCAATCTACAATGGAAAAATAGACAAAAATTGTACAATTTTTCAAAAAATGAGCTGTTTTCTTAACTAAAATTTTTAAATTGAAAAATCGGCCGCAAGCGCATGCTTGCTTTGCTTGGGCTCAAGACCGGCTCTGATAATACGTAACCCTAGATTCAAGAGTTTGGTCGAAAGTCTCGCTTGTGTAGCCTTTGAGTTCAAGTGTGCATTTATAGAAGTATTCCTTGATGAATCCTCCCTTTGCCACGAATTCAGCGTAAGCTGTTAGGATAAATCGATGATGATTGTTTGATCTAGATAAGTTTATAGTAAACTAGAACACAAGAAATTTAACGAGTTTCCGACCTCTAACCATTACGTCTCGTGTGAGATCTCTTGCCCACAAAATCCACTAGAATCAATAAAGATATTACAATACTAATGAATCTCTTGCTCTCTTATACAGGCTAAAATTTCTCTCACAAAAAACTTTAAGCAAAGAAGAAAACTACAGTATATCAATATCAACCTATTCTCTCCTTAAACCTAGAAACAAGACTTATACTTCAAGTTTTTGCCGACTTGATATATTGTAGTGGGCTTTGTGCACCTTGGCCCTTATTCTTTTTCCTTTTATCTTCTTCCTTTTATCTTTTGTAAGTTGTGTAAGTTCCCTTAGTACTATGTAAATACCCCCATGAAATAGCCTTTGACAGCTCTTGGACTAGTTTTATTCTGTGAAACATGTACATAAGCTGAACAACCAAAACGCTTTAGGTTACTAAAATCTGGTTTAGATCTTGACCATATCTCCTCAGGTAGTCATAATTCCAAAGATGAACTTGGTGACCTGTTTATTAAATAAACTGCAGTCGAAGCGGCTTCAGCCCAAAAATTTTCTTCCATTCTGCTTTCAGCCAACATACACCTCACTTTTTCCATTATCGTTATGTTCATCCTTTCAGAAACTCCGTTTTGTTGCAGAGTGTAGGTGCATGTCTTATGTCTCTTTATACCACCTTTCTTGCATAGAGTATCAAATTGTGTGTTGCAATACTCTAGCCCATTATCAGTTCTTAAACATTTGATCTTCTTTCCAGACAGATTTTCAACACTCGCTTTCCATTCTTTGAACTTCTGAAAAGCTTCATCCTTCTTCTTTAAGAAGAATATCCACACCTTCCATGAATAATCATCTATAAACGTGATAAAATATGGGCAGTTTACTAGACTTGGAGTTACTGACGGTGATCCCCATAAATCGGAATGTACATATTCTAGTACTTCTTTGGACGTGTGTTTTCCCTTTGAGAAAATTTTCTTGTGAGCTTTTCCCAATTGGCATGTATCTCACTTTTGTTAGTATCACAATTGAACTATCTGGATTGGTTATCCTTATTTTACCCATGCCTCTAACATCACTGTATATGTTGTTTCCCATCAACACTTTGCCTCCTTAGAACTCTTTTAAATCAAATAGTAGCTACTTGTTTGGAGTAATGTGAAAAGTGCAACCCGAGTCCAAAACCCATTCATCCTTTGTCTGATTTATTCTTTCTGTTAGTACCAAAGGCTCATGAATTGATGTAACAACATTTACTGAATTTTCTCGTTTGCGGTTGCGTCTCTCTGGACACTCCCTCTTCCAATGTCCCTCTTTTCCACAAACAAAAAAACCTTTGTTTTTAGTCTTCATCTGTGATTTACTTCTTCTTTTTGATTCCACTGACCACTGCCTCTTTTCTCTGTCCTTCCTCTTGGACCCACATATAAACCTTCTATATTTGCATTGCTTTTGATTTATTAAGTAACCCTGCTTCTTTCAAATTTGTTTCTTTGGAGTAAGCAGATGTAGTTACCTCATCAACAATAATCATATCTTTTCCACTCCCATATTTCAGGGTATGAACCAATTGTTCATATACTTTAGGCAAGCTATTTAACAGAAATATTGCTTGATCTTCTTCTGAGATATTAACTTGAACACTTTCAAACACCAACTTAAGGAAAACGTCCAAGTTCTCATCCAAAATCTTACCTTCCTCTATCTTAAAACTATAGAATTTTTGTTTCATATAAATTTGATTAGGTAAGGACTTTGTTTGGTAATTCCTTTAAAACATAGCAAGAGTTGTCTTCTCCTTCATAACTTTTCTAAGAATCTTATCCCCTAGGCTCATACTTAAGAGACTTCTTACTCTCTTATCTTGTTCAGCCTTCTTTGGATCCATCTTAGATTTAGTGGATACTAATTCTTCTCCCTTCTCAAAATCTGATGTAAAATATGTCGTATCCATAAGTACTGAGTCCAGCCCCATGATCTCTAGCTGGCACAAGATTTTTGTGTTTCCATAACCCAAAATCACTTTTACCATCAAATTTTCCTAAAGTTGGTTCCATGTCTAACTGCTTTATCTTTGTATTATTTTCAGGTACCAATTCTAGATTGCAGACTCAAATAAGACTAAAGAACACAGAGACTATCAAGAGAATATTTCTTCACCAATTAATGAAGTTGTTGACGTTAAACACATAACAAATAAGTATCAAAACTGATTTATCTTTCTTGTTTTGCAACTGCTTGTTGACTTCCTGTTTTTATTAGAAAAGAAAACTATTGCTTGTATTCTTATCTGCTCAACACGGCGATCTGATACCACTTGTTATGATAAATCGATGATTGTTTAAGCTAGATAAGTTTATAGTAAACTAGAACACAAGCAATTTAACAAGTTCCCAGCCTCTAACTGGTACGTCTCGTGTGGGAACTCTTGCCCACAAAATTCACTAGAATCAATAAAGATATTACAATACTAATGAATTTCTTGCTCTCTCACACAAGCTAAAGTTTCTCTCACAAAAAACTTTATGTGAAGAAGAAAACTACAGTATTATCAATCTCAGCCTATTCTCTCCTTAAACCTAGAAACAAGACTTATACTTCAAGTTTCTGCCAACTTGATATATCATAGTGGGCTTTGTGCACCTTAGCCCTTATTCTTTTTCCTTTATCTTTTGTAAGTTGTGTAAGATCCATTTGAGCCTAAATAGTATGACGTGAAGCCTTAACCCATTTGTATTCATTTGACCCGAGTCAAATTTACATAAGCATATCTAAGGCATTTGTGAGAAAATGCATTTACGCATTTGCGGTTGGAAAGCATATTTATGTGTTTGTGGTTGGAAAGGTTTGAGAAATCTAGATCCTGGTTCTTTCGATTAACTCAAAATAAGATTTTCTTAGTTAGTGAAAAATGGTTTATGGAAAGTGGATTTACCAGTACTATCTGTAACGCCCCATTCTGGACACTAAGTCCGGAATAACCATCACACGCCGAATCACTAAGTGATTCCGGCCAATTCAGTTCATTTTAATGCCTTAGCCGTTTTTAAGTCATTTTCATGCGAGGTTTTGATTCTTAGATTTGATTAAGTCTGTAAGTATTCGAGTTTTCATTCAAATGCGGAAGCAATTAGATAAACAGGATTCTTTATTTATTATATTTAATATTCGTTACAACTTGACATTTTTCTCTATGGGCTATTAGAAGTTTTAACATAACGATCATAACATAAATCCTGAGTTGATCACCACCCTTCTTGTGACCACAAATCCTCATGCTAAGCCAAATCCTTACGACAATCCTCTTTACTACCTGAAAGTCATTAAACAGATAAGTAACCTAGAGGTTTACTTAGTCTGTGGATTATGTCTTCAAGTTAGTTTCATGCACGATTTCTTAACCCAGTTTACCCATGATTCATTCGAGAATCTGGACGGCTATCACTTTGCAGGAACCACTTGCCCATCCATCCGTTTAGATATTTAGGACAAGGCATCAATTCGGTTCAAACCCATTTAATTCCCGTCAATTGTTAAGTTTTGTACATCATCGAGCCATCGGGCCAGGAATGGATAATGGATTGAGCCACTATCGAGGAACTTCATGATAAGGGACTCTCGGCCAAATTCAACAACCTATCCACCAAAATCAGTTTTCAGGGGATATTTTGGATAAGCAATAGCCTAAACAAAAAAGTAGAATCGTTGGAAAAGTTTTGGACGAACGACTTACTCACAATTGGAACATGCGCATACTCGAGCCAACTATGTGCATGGATCACGATAACCATTGAGAAACTTCAAACATTTGAAGATTCGACCAAAACCAACAGACTATCAATAGATCAAGTTTTCTCGAGCCATTTCAAGTGGGGAAGACTCTTGAAGAAGATTTATAGCCATGTGATAAGTTTTGGCCGAACATTCCACTTTGGATTGAAGATGATCATATTCATATGATCAAAATGGGACTAATGGCTCATAAAAACAAAATCAGAAGATAACAAAGGAAAAGGGCTGAATAGTCTGAAGAGGCTATCATTCATGAAGACCAAGGCAATGCATTGCATGTGATGGTCAATTTTGAGAAGTGGGCAGAATAGACACATGTGCACTCTAAAACACTTTTTGATCGAACCAAGAGGGTGATTGACACAAACGAAGATGTTCTGCAACCTATACTCAAGATGGAAAAAATCTCCAAGTGAATTAATCCTAATCAAAGTTCGGATGAAGGATTTATAAGAGTTTCAAACCGAAGGAGGCAGAAGTAGAAAATATCGGACATAGGTCCAGTTGTTTGAAGTTTTTGTCTAAACCAAAAGGAACCAAGACTTGAACTTAATTTTTCTGAAAATTAGACTCAAAATTGAGTCTAAATAAGGTAGACCGGACCCCAAAGCCTTAAGGATCAAGGAGTTATGGTTTGTTTAAAACCAATAAACAAATCTGGTAGATTCTACAGGTTATTGAAGATTAGGACAATAACCCAACAAGAATAGTTCTACTTCAAGAAGTTTTTCTCATGAGAGGATCAGAAGATTAGATTATAAAGACGAATAAAATATCCAGAGACCTAAAAGTCAAAAAGGATTTGGCCAAATCCCCTAACCATAAGACTATCACATGAGGTTTTCTTCACTAAGGTTTTTAATGAGGTAGATCTTCTTGATTCCAAGCTTAAATCATTTCCATTAAGTNCTCATCAAACCCAAAGACCCTGAGCCACTTTTCTGAAGATGTGCAAAATCAGGGCAAGTTATGAAGATGTGCAAAATCAGTACACAAAGTTCAAAGACTCAAGATATGAAGCCAAAACAAGATTGTGGGATGTGCAAATCTTGTGTATTCTGGATGTGAAAAATTAGTACAATCCATAATACACTTAAATCTCTTGTGCAAACTTTAGGGTAAAAGATTGACTATGTGCAAAATCAGTACTTCTACCCTCACGAAACTTTAGAAAGTGCAAGAATGGGGGAGACTAATTCTGCACATGTCTAAAAGACAAAGGAGCCTCCAAAATGAACAAAGCCATAACATGGGCTAGTTCATTTTGGATAAGATTCTCCATGTGGTCCCAAAAGCAAAAGCAAAAACAAAAGCAAGAAGATTCAAAAAATTGCAACTTAGTCCTTCAAACAATTGCAACTTAGTCCCTCAACTTTCAAACATATTTGTGGCGAAATGTTTAAGGATTTAAGGGCTTCAATGTCTTGTAAACTCTATAATATGAGCATAAGGCTACCTTTGTAAACTTTAAGTTGGGAGAAATAATCCCTCTTCATTATACTCTCAACTCTTAGTCTTATATTCTCAGACACTCTCAAACACTCTCAAGACTCCATTCTCTTCACTAATATCATGAGATAATCTCACAAAATCCAACAGTACATATATTGCATCCATAGACTTTATTAGTAAGTTTGCATTCTTCTAGGAAGTTATGCATTAGTGCTTGCATACATATGCATTTTGGAGATTTTTCAAGATTTTCAGGATTTCAGGACCTTTCAAAACTTAAGTGCAAATTTGGACAACGAGAAGGAAAAGGAAGAACCAAGCTCGAATATGGCTCGGTCACGGGCCAACTTCACCATCGAGCCCGGCCAACTTCACCATCGAGCGAAGTTTCTTCAAGCAATTGACCATCGAGCCATATCCCTAGACGGGCTCGATCACCAGATCTATTAGCTCGATCAACTATCAAGCCCATCTCAATCCAGCTAGCCGCCTCGATCGAGCTAGCTCCTTCGGCTCAATCGCAGAAGTTCACCTCTATCATGTGATCGATCCAAGGCAAAGCTGGCTCGATCACATGCATTCTTCACCTTAATCTCGGCCCAACACATTCAACATGGCTCGATCGTCCAAGTCTTGGATCTATCGCTTTTGTCATGCCTCGACCTCCAGCTCGAGCCCAAGCAGCTCCGATCCGACTAACTCGGTTCCAGGATGAACCAGAACCAAAACCCAATTTAATCATTACATTTTTTATTTTATGCGTTTTATGGCTTTTCTCAAAACACTATAAAAGCCCTAAAACGCCTCCATTTCGAGAAAAGCCTTTCTTTTTGCCATTTTTAGCTTTTGTCTTAGATTTTATTTTCTCTCTACTTTTTTCTTGATGTTCTTTATGTTCTAAACCAGATTTTTATTAAGTTTATGTTTATCTTCTGTTTTCTTCATTTTCATGCTTAGATTAGGGCTCTGAACTATCTGGTGCATGTTGATCTACGTTTTTATGCTTTTAATCTTGTTTTTACCTTGATCACTTTCTCTTTTTTCGCTACTGTTTCATTGATACTCTATTTTTCTAGGTTAATGTTCTTGGTGTTTATCATCTTTGACTTTTGATCTTCATGTCTTCCTTAGTAGCTATGCTTTCCTGTTTTATTGATTTCGCACCAAACATGCATAGTGAGTAGTTACCTTAGGTTCCTGAGGATGGAGTAAACTAGTGTTGATTTCATGTTCTTCCTAAGTGCCTAAGTTGATTTGCATCTAGATCCCATATATTTCATTGCTCTTCATGCTAATTTCTTTTTGATCAACTGAAATATGATATTAGGTATTTCAGCACCCAGAAGGTATTCAATGAAATATCTGAACATGGTGATTTCAGATATTTGCACATCCTAGCCTAAGAGATTAGATGTTTAGGTTGCTTATTGTCTTTAGTAGATTGGTTCCTCATGCCTGCTAAGTAGTGTACCGTTAACGAGAGTTAGGTCTGGTGATTGCTTGGCTTGAAACCATTTACTAAGACATTGGACTTGGTTGCATATGAATCTGCTGTCTAGGGGTTAGCTCATTGTTTGAGGTATGTTAGGTAGTTCAGGAAGGATCTCTAGTCAATTACCCTTGTCCTCAGCCACTCGATTGCATCTTTACCCATTTTACTTTCCTGTTGTTTAAGCTTAGTATCTACCAATGCATGTTAGTACTTGTTTCCTGTTTTGCTGTTTTAGTTTTCTACATGTTTGGTTTGTTTAGGAACTGTTAGTAAAAGCCCTATTTTCATATTTAGTTTGAACTAGTAGTTCTATTTACATATTGAATGCTAGCATCACACCTATTTGGATAGACACTTTATCTATACTACAATGGCATGATAACGTTGTGTGGATATGGAATTGATCTTACAACACGTCAAAAGCGTGTTATCAGTTAGCTAACAAACCAAACAACATAATTACTTATATTAAGTGAAATTCTCATAAATTCTAATGAGTTAATTGTCCCCAATTTAAATTTTGACACCTTAGTACTACAATGAGAAGTTGAAGTCGAGTGAGTAATATTGGATTACTTGATTAAATAGAACTTAACCAAAATTTTGTTTATCAGCGAGTTCTCGAATTTATGTGGAGATGTAGCAAAAGGATAAAGCAAGTGTAATGGGAGGTCCAATAAACCGATTCAAGAAGAAAAAGATTGTGGAGCTCCCGAAACAATCGGTTATAAAAGTCATGGACTAGGGGCAAATCTGTCATGAAGTTACCTGAGGGACAATTGGAGGATAGAAAATTCATATTTTTTATTCTTATTAGAAACAAGAAAATGTAGAAGTAGTTTAGAGAAATATCAAATTTATACTTCAGCTTGATTAATTTTCTTGGGTGGACCTTGTGGTTTGAACGGTGGTTTTTCATTTTTTATAATAATGATTTTACGATTGATATTCTCTATGCTTAAAATCATATTATAGTTATACATATAATGATGAGTAACTTGAAACTGTTTATTTTATTTATATATGGCGATTTACTGGTTAAGAAATGAAAAATAGTTTGGAAAATTTGAAATTTATGGGTTTGCAAAGAATATAGACATGATTGATGATTGATGACTTAAATGAATTAACTCGTAGTCATGAGAAGAGTGGACGTAGGATGAGACCCGCTTCATCTTTTTACCTTTTAATTCAATATTACATCATTGCAATATGTTATCATTTCTAGGTTATAATGATTATCAATTCTCATGGTGAAGGGTATGCAGGAAAAATCAAACGGTTCAATGTAAACTTGATCATGCGGTGGCTAATGAGGATTGGCACTAATAAACTAGTGTTTCCTATATTTTTTTAATAAACTCATAGGGATTACATGTTGATTAATATATGATCAAGGTAATACAATAATGGCCAATACCAACAACAATAGGACATGTTTGTAGCTTCTATTGATTAGAAAGCTTATATAGGAGATTTTCATGGGCAACAATATTATTGCAGCACCACTAGTTGTTGTTATTAAGGATAATGTAGTCTTTGCATGAGGACATGTTCAACAATAAGCATTCAACAAGCTAAATCACACACTAAACAATAAACATGTATTATGTATTGGTACTTTGTGATTTTAACAAAACATTTGAAGTTGGATATGATGCTTCAAGTTTAGTATTAAAGTTGTATTAACTCAAAGACGAAGCTAAGTGGAGTAACTCTCAACTATCCAACATATAATAAAGAGATCTATGCCCTGGTTAGATCATTGCAGACATGTCAGCACTACCTTCTTTCTAATGAGTTTTTCATTCACACTAACTACGAGACATTAAAGCACTTAAGAGGTCAAACTACACTTAAAAAATCATACTAGGTGGCTGAAATTCGTGGAAACATTTTCGTACATCATCAAGAACAAGAAAGGGAAGGGAATGCGACATAGTTGATGCTTTATCCGAATGTTAATCCCTAATTGCAGCACTAGAAGCGAAAGTTATGGGGTTCGAACACATCAAACAGATGAAGGTGATCCTAATTTTGGTAGTATCTATTACGAATGTACTAAGGCTACATTCAGACCATTCTATCAACATAAAGGCTTCCTCTACAGAAAGAGATGACTGTGCATACCATAAGTATCAATGAGAGAGTTATTAATCAGATGGTGGAGGATTGATGGGGCAATTCAAAATAAACAAGACCTTAAGTGATTCTTATTAGGCATTTTTTGCCTCATTTAAAAAGAATTGTGGAGAACTTCTTTGCAAATCGCACCACTTATCTTAAGAAAAATTTTAAGTCCCGTTCTCATGGTCTTTAAATGTTTTGTACTAGACTTACTCTCAATCAAGAACAAAATTCTCAAAGATAGTTCATTTTATCTCATGAGCTAAAACAAAGTGATACACCACAAACAACTTAGTTGTTCTTCAAGGAAGTGGTGAAATTACATGGTTACCAAGAACTTTAGAGTCAGTGATGTCTCTGTATTTTAGTAGTTTTTAGAAGCCATTTACTCTTATTTTAGGATCATTTAGATGTGAACATGTTGCATTTATAGGACTTTACTAGTAAGTTTGCATTTTCAGGAAATTCTGCATTAGCACTTGCATACATATGCATTTTGGAGATTTTTCAGGGATTTCAGGAAGTTTCCGGAACATTAAGGCAAATTTGGAGAAGTTAAGGAAAATGCACGGAAACATTGACATCGAGCCAAAAAAATATCTTGTCGAGCCATCTCCATGTTTACATCGAGCTGACATTCATTTTACATCGAGCCGACAACTTCCTCACATCGAGCCAACACTTGTTTACATCGAGCCATCCTTCTTCTACGTCGAGCCAACATTACATCTTCACGTCGAGCCATCTTGATCTCGAGCCAAAACATTCCAATTTACCTCGAGCCAAGGAAAGAAGACATCGAGCCGCTTCGTCGAGCCAAGTTGCCATCTCAGTTCTACCTGGCTCGATCACGTGAAGGCACCACGTCGAGCCAACCACCTCGAACAAACGTCGAGCCACGCCATTGTCCTCGAGCCACCATCTCGAGCCAACACCTCACCCATTTCATGTCGAGCCAAGTCTTTAATACTCAAGCCAAATTCGACTAAGTCACATTTTCACCTCGAACACGCAGCTCACCAACTCAACCAGAGGAAGTTTCAGGATATTCCTGCACAAACCAGATTTAAAGATCAAGACAATCATTACGTTTTTTCTTTTAGCGTTTTTAGGGTTTTTTCTGAAACACTATATAAACCCCAAAAACCGCCTCTTTTTAGGGCTAAGCTTTATTTTGCCATTTTAGGTTAAGGTCTTAGGTTTATTATTCTCTCTTTTGTTCTTGATGTTCTTGTTGATGTTCTTCATGTTGAACTTCTGATTTCTTATAAAATCCTTGCTTAGCATTTGATTTCTTCACCTTCTTGTTTAGTTTGAAGTTGTTTTCCATCTTATGCATCCTGATCTTCTGTTTTCCATCTTAAATCTCGTTTTTCCCTTGATTAGAATTTTTTGGTTTTGAGTTTGTTCTTCATTTTCCTCTGTTTTTCTGGGTTTGATGTTGTGTTTCATCACTTGTTCTGTTTTTCTATGTATAATTTCTTTGTGATCATCATCTTCATTCTCTGCATTTTAGGTTTTTAG
>OVBE01003969.1:705-25696 GCA_900406425.1 Iberis pinnata | reverse complement strand
GGTAATTTCAAGAACCGGGTTAATCCTAAACGCAATTAAGTAAAACGCGATTTTCGGTTTAAGTTACATCCGGTTTACTGTTGAATGTGGAAAATTAAATGGTTTTGAAAGTCTGTAGAGTAAATTGGAGAGTTAACTTTTTTATGATGTACACTAGAGAGGCAAAAAGTTCAGGGGGGAAAATGAGGAATGACAATAGTTCNGGGGGGGGGGGGGGGGGAAATTCGTCGACCCTATTTTTTAAGAGAAACTCCAAAAAATAAAAACCTAAAAAAGACTAAAAGCATGAAAAGCTAGCCTATCAGCCACCTTATTGTCCTCTCTATACATATGAAAAACCTTAACATACCAGTTTTTAGAAATAAAGTCATTGTACAAACATACTAGAAAAGAATAAGGGCGAAAGTCACCATTCCCCTCATGCAGAAAATCCACCACCATACTCAAATCCACTTCCAAAAGAACAATCATGTATTCCTGATCCCAAATAATCCATAAACCCTAATACACACCCCCACAATTAAGTTAAAGTCGCTGATCATCGACCAATGTTCAAAGCAAAACCCCTTTTCCATTCGCCGAACTCATCCCCGATAAGTCCTACTGCATTCACCGAACATTAACCTTGATCCAATCTTTAGACGGACACTTTCACTGCCCCCCCCCCCTTTGCACATACTGTGTCTGACCAGCAACCTGTCTGCTATTTTGCAAGGTGAAAGCAGCCTTCATTTCATTCCATAATCGTTGTAGGAACTTCACTTTGTTTTTGCATAAATTGGTCTCCGAAAACACATATACACAACGCCATTTTCAGATTGATTGAAGAAGAGTTGTTGATCCTGTGGTCGGATTAATCTCCTCTATATGTTAGACATCGCTGGACAGTTTCACAACACATGAATAATCAATTCATCAACCATTTTACAGAGTTGATAAACTACGTTATTTCCCAGTTTTCGCCTCATCCACTCCTGGTTTTTCATTATAACTTGATATGTTACTAACCACAGAAATACCCGAATCCGCTCTTGGACTTTCACTCGCAAAAGTCTATCAAAAATCCCTCTCAGACCCACCATCTCCAAACCATCCCACATTATTAAAGAATGAGCAGAGCTCACCGAGAACTCCCCATTTGTATTCCAAATTCATGAGTAACGGTCTGAGCGGCCCGTGACCAGATCCAAGACCACAACATCGAGTTGTAACAACACATAATTTAGTAATAGAGGTTCCAGAATATCCCCATTTCAACCACCAGTAGGGAGGCAAAGATCACATACCTTCATCTCCAGCAGTACAAGAAGTAATACGCCCTACACCAAATCTATTAACGGCACCATTGATATCCAACGATCTGTCCAGAAGTTCACACCTTTGATATTCTCGTTCATAATTCTAATACTAGTAGTTCATATTTTTGTAAAAATATATTTAAAGCCCAACTAATTTTGTTCATATCTCAAAATGTCTAGAACTTATATAATAAAAAAGCCCAAGCCCAATAAACCAAAACAAACGATAAGCTAAGAGGTCACGTGATTACACACATGCTCCATCGACACGGAGGTGGTACTGGTGGTTATGAACCAAAAAACTCCAAACAATTATTAGAGGAAAAAGTGAAAAATCTGAAACCAAAAAAAAAAACAAAAAAAAAAAATCGAGAAGAAGAACCTTTCGCGCTCTGACGAAAAATCATTACTTATACTGATATATTCTTCTTCCTCTTTCAATCTCTCCCAATCTTCTCAGCGATTTTTCACACAGGATCGATCCTTAGCTCTTGCTCGGATCTCTAACCGTCTCAGCTCATGACGCAGTCACCGGTTCAACCTCCTCCGCCGCTTCCTGCTCCGCCGCATTCCGACGGCGGAGGTATCGTAAGAGGTGATGTACAGGTCAGATGTGCGGGATGTCGTGTAATTCTTAGAGTGAAGACTGGCGTTGTTGAATTCTCGTGTCCGACTTGTCAACTTCCCCAAATGTTACCGCCGGAGCTTCTTTCTAGGTCACGGCCACAGTTCCCGCAATCTCAACAGCCATCTCCTTCGCCGCTTCAGCAGCTTAAATCACCTATTAATTTGCAGCCTAGGCCTCAAGTGCCTGCTCATGGAATCGATCCGACGAAGATGCAATTGCCTTGTGCTAATTGTCAGGCTATCCTCAATGTGCCACACGGACTCACACGATTCTCTTGTCCTCAGTGTCATGTTGAGCTCTCTGTGGATGTATCAAAGCTCAATCGATCTCTAACTGCTCCTCAATCTACTCCTCCTGTTCCTGCTATGCCGTCTGTTCCACCACCTCCACCTCCTGAAGAAGTCAACGAGGTTTATGTCCATTCTAATTCTCAATTTCATCATCATTAGGTGTTTGTACAAATTTTGAGTTATGCTTTCATATTCCTGTTTTGTTGGTTACCTTCTTCATCCTTATGTTGGACACGTTTCTTTAATTTGCTGCTCTGTATCTTTGGTCCAAAATTAGGAAGCTATCGATGTGGAGAGAGAAGAAGATGAAGGTGGAACGGCAGGAGAAACGTTCATGGATTATGTGAGTGTTTGATCTTGACAGTGGTTCTGTTTATCCTTTTGATAGGTTTAAATGTTTTTGATGATATTAGTTTTTTGATTTGCGCAGCGTCCTCCAAAACTATCAATTGGACCTCCTCATCCTGATCCAATTGTAGAAACATCATCTCTATCTGCAGTGCAGCCACCAGAACCTACTTATAGTCTCAAAATCAAGGAAGAGCTTGAAAGTTCAAAGGCTTTATCTTGCTTGCAGATTGAGACATTAGTTTACGCTTGTCAGGTTACTTTTAAATGGCAGAAAGTTTGGTTAGTGGCCTCAAACATGTCTTGAACCTTTTTGACATTGTTGGTTTCTATTATAGAGGCATCTCCAGCACCTTGCTGATGGTACTAGAGCGGGCTTCTTTGTTGGAGATGGTGCTGGTGTGGGAAAAGGGCGAACAATTGCTGGGTTGATTTGGGAAAATTGGAAACATGGAAGGAAGAAAGCTTTGTAAGTCTTGTAGAAGGATTGCATCCTTGATTATAAGATGTCGATAACTTAGTTCAATCTAGTTTATGATTATAGTATGCATAATTTTACCTACAATGTGTTATTGTGTGGCTTCTTAGATATCTTAGAGTAGAGTAGGGTGAGATAAGTTTTTGATTCATTGTACTCCTTTTCGCTATGATTTACATAGGTGGATTTCTATTGGCTCAGACTTGAAGTATGATGCAAGAAGGGACTTGGATGATGTGGGTGCCACATGCGTTGGAGGTATTATCTTGATTTTGCTGATAACTGAATTTGTAATTTTCTTATTTACGTAGGTCCAAAATGCTTATTTTCTCACGTATGTAAGACATTAAGCTTATGCAAAAACTTTTTTAAGCTCGTCACTGGATAGTTTTTGATTTTGGATGGTATTGAGGGATTAGAATGAGATTTTGATTTAGCTGAATGAATAAATTAACTCATGCTGTAATATTACGATGTAGAGTATATATGTGTAGTTCAGTGATCTTGGAAAGGACTTATTCTCTTTGCTGCTACAGGTTGGGCCTTTGAACTTTGTTTATGGTGTTGCTATTCCTAGAGAATGTTATGAATAGGTGATGTCTGTGCAGTTCATGATCGTTCAGATGAATAAAAGTCGGATTGTAGTCCAATTGGATCTGCAATTCTTAGTGTCGTTAAATTTTTGTATAGTAGAGCCTGCTTTTATAAAAAGAAATATTAAGAGATGGAAGAGTACGTCAGATCAAAGCAACTATATCAATGCATAAGTTTTCTGATCTTTTGGAATCAGTAAAGTGAACATTAATGTCCAGTCTAATTATAATTTCTTTGTTTTGCCTATAACTATTTGTGTTTTACTTGCAGTAAATCCTTTAAACAAGCTACCCTATTCTAAGCTTGACTCAAAGAATGTTGGTGTTAATGATGGTGTGGTATTCTTGACATACAATAGCCTCATTGCTTCCTCTGAGAAGGGTCGTTCTCGTTTGCAGCAACTTGTTCAATGGTGTGGACCAGAATTTGATGGTCTCTTGATCTTTGATGAGGTAGCAAATCCACATATGATTTAAATTAAATGCATTCAAATTATAAATTCTCTTTCCATTCGTTAGATTGGATAGTGTGCAAGTAGGCCCTGTCATGGTAAACTGCTTGATCACTGGTTTTATCTATGAGGCCAAATGCAGCTTCAGCTAATAATTTTTTTCCTTTTATGTAGTGTCATAAAGCGAAAAATTTGGTACCTGAAGCTGGAAGTCAGCCGACACGCATCGGGCAGGCAGTTGTTGACATTCAGGTCTGCTACTTGAAAATGAATGTCTGACTATGCTGTTCCTGTCGATGTTGCTTTTAATATTGCTCTATGGCTCTCAAGAGTAAAAATAAGATACTCTGGTTTGGTTTTGTTTAGATCTACTTCTTCTCAGTTGCAGATAATATAGTTCATATTCTGGTTTGGAACGCTCAATGGTTGTTAATGTCTTAGTTGATTTTGGAAAAGCAGGATAAGATCCCACAAGCACGTGTTCTTTATTGCTCTGCTACTGGTGCATCTGAACCACGAAACATGGGTTATATGGTTAGGCTTGGTCTTTGGGGAGCTGGAACGAGTTTCAGTGATTTTAGCAAATTTCTAGGTTGGTTTTCTTTTAACTTATTTTGGTAGCCTTTCGATTAGTAATTCTACTCTATTTACCTTCCAGACAAAAAGCTTATCTTAAATTTAATTCGGATAAATGCGAAAACATTTAAGTGTCGCATTTAGCTTCTGGCTAGTGGGCATATACAATATATCCCATAAAATGAGTTAATAATTCTGATAGTTGCATAATTAGAATGGAACTTTAACAGAACCTTTTTGCAGGTGCGCTTGATAAAGGTGGGGTAGGAGCGCTGGAGTTGGTTGCCATGGACATGAAAGCGAGGTTTCACAAGCTTGTGTCATAAGTCTAAGCCTTTGCATTTCCCATAGTTCATTCTAACATCCCTTTATGTAATAGGGGGATGTATGTATGCCGTACCCTGAGCTACAAAGGGGCTGAGTTTGAGATCGTTGAAGCTCCTTTGGAAGCAGGAATGGAGGTAAATCTTCTTCTTTTTTAATATTATTATTCTGCTTTAAAGCCGCACATATCTTAAATTCACAATTGATATCAGCTCCATTGTCAAGTAATTGCAATTTGAGCTCAACATAGTGGGTATAATATGAGGAATAGGTTGTCTTCAAGGAAGCTTGAACAAAACTCTTACGAAAATTTCAGCAGGCTTTATTGTGCTTATGAAAATTTCTGCCCCATGGTTCTGAATTGTGCATTGATTCTTTTTTGGCAAGCAAGTTCATTATTTATAATTTCAGAGACCCCTGTCGATAAATTAACCAGTAGGGCTTTTGTGTTGTATTACTTGCTTTCTTCTGTAGGCAATGTACAATAAGTCTGCAGAATTTTGGGCAGAGCTACGGATTGAGTTGTTGTCTGCAAGTGCTTTTCTCCCTAACGAGAAACCGAATTCTAGTCAGTTGTGGAGATTATACTGGTCAAGCCACCAGGTATAACCTTTTCGGAAGCAATGGTTAGACATTGTTAGTACATTTGTTGGCGATTGTCATCTTATTCGTAGAGGTTGATTGATCTATTTCCTGTATGTTACTGCAGCGTTTCTTTAGACACTTGTGTATGTCAGCTAAAGTTCCTGTGACTGTGAGGTTAGCGAAGAAAGCCTTATCAACAAACAAGTGTGTGGTTATTGGCCTTCAGAGTACTGGAGAGGCTCGAACTGAAGAGGCTGTAACTAAATATGTACATTTCTCCTCAAACTTCTTTAAAAAAAAATTAAGTAACCTTTTTATAATTCAGTTAACTAATTTCTATGTCATTTATAATCTTGTCCCTCTTCTTTTCTTGCAATAGGGTGTTGAGCTTGATGATTTTGTCTCGGGTCCTCGAGAACTCTTGTTGAAATTTGTGGAAGAGAACTATCCCCTGCCCGAACAACCTGAGCCTCTCTCAGGTAACACGATGGACTGTGAAGAGATTTTGCTTTTGGATTGCTGGTGTTAGTAAATATCTTGTTAATAGTTTACTTCCTCTGGAATACTACAGAAGATGACAGTGTTAAAGAACTTCAGAGGAAGAGGCATTCCGCTTCACCTGGTGTCTCAATTAGAGGGAGAGTAAGAAAGATGGCAAAATTGAAACCAGATAGTGATGTTGAAAGTGATTTGGAGTCTGAAGGTGGGTTTAGTAGTGAAAACATATGATCTTGGTACCTACTGAAAAATACAGTCTTGATGCTTAGGCTGTAGGAACAAAAGTATAAGATGGGTTGAATATGCTTCTTGTAGTATTGCAAACCATATCTATTATACATGAAATTTACGTAGCAGCTAATAAGCTTATTAACCTTGCCCCTATGTATTTCTATAAATCTCCGATATAGGAAATAGCTAAAGGGTGACCTTACTTTTAACATGGTACAAGTATTGTCCTGGTCTCTGTATTTGCATCGCCTTGGTCTGTTTCTTCAGTTAAGCGGGTGTGAAATCCTCAAGGTTTTGTACATTGTCCTAATCAGCTGTGCTTTTTTTAATGCAGCTGAATCTGTTGACAATTCTAATGATTCTGATGATGAGTTCCAGATATGCCAGATATGCAGTGGGGAAGATGTACTTTGATCTAACTTCAATAGCTTGATTTCATTGAGGTTACATGATTTTGATAACTTGTCTTGTGATGAAACTAGGAAAGGAAGAAGTTGCTCCATTGTTCTGAATGTGACAAGCTTTTTCATCCGGACTGTGTTGTTCCTCCAGTTACAGACATACCATCTGAAGCCTGGATATGTTATTCTTGCAAGGAAAAGACAGAGGAGTACATTCAAGCAAGGCGTCTCTACATTATAGAATTGCAGAAAAGGTTTGTACACTAGAATAGAAACATGTGTCTTCTTTTCTTCCTGCTCATATAATAGAATCAAAGTAAAGAATGGTTATTAATCTTCTTAGGTATGAAGCGGCCTTGGAACGAAAGTCAAAGATTTTAGAGATTATTCGTTCTCTGAATCTTCCAAACAATCCTTTGGATGACATTGTCGATCAGGTAACCATCATCTATGTAATAAAGCTTGTGTAGACGGTGTTGAGTGGTAGTTATGAATCCTTTTTCCAAGTTTTAGGCATTTCAGGTGCATTGTTTGCACTTTGTAGTATCCAAAGACTTAGTTGTATGGTTAAACTGAAGTTCTGGAATCTTAAGAGTCTGCCTAAATTGCTGCTGCTGTTTATGTACTAATGCAGCTTGGAGGGCCTGACAAAGTTGCAGAAATAACAGGAAGACGAGGTATGCTTGTAAGAGCATCTAATGGGAAAGGTGTTACATATCAAGCAAGAAACACGTAAGTTTTAAAACTCTTTCTCTATTTCATCATCTTTTGTGCCTCTAATTCATTCTTAGTACTATATTTAATTCAGCAGTTGTAATTCACTTTTCGTCCTTGTGTGTTCTTGGCTATAGAAAGGATATCACAATGGAAATGGTCAACATGCACGAGAAACAACTATTTATGGATGGTAAAAAGTTTGTTGCCATTATTTCTGAAGCTGGTTCAGCTGGTGTTTCGTTGCAAGCAGATAGAAGAGCTGCAAATCAGGTGTGGAGTTTATAGGTTCTCCCACTACAGTGTGTTAGATGGGATAGAATGACTTCATGTGTTGTTTTTTTGGGGTAATAGTTAATTTGGAAATATTTGTTTGCAGAGAAGAAGGGTGCATTTGACTTTAGAGCTTCCTTGGAGTGCTGATCGTGCAATTCAGCAATTTGGAAGAACTCATCGGTCAAATCAGACATCTGCACCTGAATATAGGTTGACATAACTCGATTTTTGTGTGCTTGATTTATTATATGTTTGATCGCAAAGTACTTTCTACCTATTAAATTTTAAAGGTCGATATCAATTGCTAAAGCCTAAAGTTAACAAGATACTTATTTTGCCCCATCAGGCTACTATTCACAAATCTTGGTGGGGAACGCCGCTTTGCCTCTATCGTTGCAAAGAGACTAGAAACTCTTGGCGCTCTAACACAGGGAGATCGCAGGAAAGTCATGAACCTCTCTAAACCATATCACAGTTGTTGTTTGTCCTTTGACTTCTTATTACCAAAACCATCGCCAAGTATTTTTGTCTCAAAACGTGATGTTGTGTATTGCAGGGCTGGGCCGTCTTTGAGTGCCTATAATTATGATAGCAACTTTGGTAAAAAATCACTAATGGTGATGTTTAGAGGAATAATGGAGCAGGTGGGTAGCCTCGCTAAACTCATTACTTTTCTTCTTTAATTTTTTTAGGAATGATTAATAGTGGATAAAATGTGAAACATATAATATTGCTTTCTTTTCAGGAGAAACTACCTGTTGTTCCTCCCGGATGCTCGATTGATAAACCAGAAACAATTAAAGAGTTCTTAATCAAGGCAAGGGCTGCTCTTGTTGCTGTTGGTATTGTAAGAGACAGTGCTGTTGGTAAGCTTTGCTCTGTTATTTTCAATGTTAAATTCTACTTTTAATAATCTTCTTTTCACTTTACTCTCTATCCATTATATGATACAGCTAATGGGAAAGATGGTGGAAAGTTATCGGGACGAATTATTGATTCTGATATGCATGATGTTGGACGATTTCTGAATCGCCTCTTAGGATTACCACCTGATATTCAGAATAGGTATCACACGTCAAACGGGAATTCGGGAATTCACGCTTTTCTAGCTTCCTTTCGTGTTAATGCTTCAGTCTTCTGTGCTGTTGCAGGCTGTTTGAATTGTTTACTAGTACATTAGACGTTCTTGTACATAATGCTCGGATTGAAGGAACTTTTGATTCGGGAATTGTGGATATGAAAGCCAATAGCGTTGAGCTACTGAGCACTCCAAAGGTTTATATCTCTTGAATGGTTTTTTGATTCTTAGTTTATGTGTGCTACTAATATTTTGAAATTTCACAGACCGTCCATGTTGATCAAATGTCTGGTGCTTCAACTATGCTATTTACTTTTACTCTAGATCGTGGTGTTACATGGGAGGTACAAACAAATATCTATCACTTTTGGTAAACTCAATACTACAATTAAAAAAATAAGAAGCTTGATTTAATCTGTGTCTCAGTCTGCAAGTTCAGTACTAGAAGGGAAGAGAAGGGACGGGCTTGGTTCGGGTCATGATGGGTTTTATGAATCTAAAAGAGAATGGTTAGGAAGACGTCACTTCATATTAGCATTCGAGAGGTGACTCATTATATATCCTCTATAATCTTACAATACCAGTAGAACAATCAATTTCATTGCTGTGTTTTTCTTCGATTTCTAGTGCGGCCTCTGGGTTGTTTAAGATTGTTCGTCCTGCAGTAGGAGAATCAATCAGGTATCTACGCCATTCTCAGAACCTTCACATTTCATATTTTCTGACTAAAAACTGGTCTGGTCTGATCTTGACTCTTGTTTTTTACCAGAGAGATGTCTTTGTCAGAGTTGAAAACTAAATACCGAAAACTCTCATCTATGGAGAAGGCTCGTATCGGTTGGGAAGATGAGTATGAACTTTCATGTAAACAGGTAAATTTTCTTCCTCAATCCAGTAGATAAACCTCATCTCATGACTCGTAACTAGGGCCTGGCAAATATGCCGAACCGTACCGAACTGATGTTAGGTTAATTCGGTTTGGTTTACTCTGTTGAGAGCAGACCGATCGGTGGAATATCAATTCCACTACCAGTTTGGTCTCGGTTTGGCAACAACAAACCGAACGAATTAACTTTGTACTACATAAACCGAACCGAATTTGCTAATGAGTTGATATTTTTGACCAAAATTAACCGAATGAGTTGATTTTTTTTATTAAAGCCAAAATTCAAGATTTCGGTTTAGTTTGGAACACGTAATAACAACGAAAACTGATCTCCGAATCGTACCAAAATTATATTTGGTTTAAATCGGCAAAATATTGTGCTAACCAATTAACCCGAAAACCAAAAATCCGAACCAAATCCCCATGCCTAGTTGTAACCATTAATTAGCTTTATGTTCCATCCGAGTACAGTGTATGCACGGACCAAAGTGTAAACTCGGCGAGTATTGCACAGTTGGAAGAAGAATACAAGAAGTAAATGTTGTTGGTGGTCTCATTCTTCCTATTTGGGGAACCATTGAAAAAGCTCTTTCCAAACAAGTAAAACAAAAAAAAACTCTCTTTAGTCTCTCTTGTGTTTGCTTTGCATATATGGAAACTTACAGTGTATTCTGAGTTTTTTTTTTGGCAGGCACGTCAAAGCCACAAGAGAATCAGAGTAATACGTATAGAGACTACGACTGATAATCAGAGAATAGTTGGTCTCTTTATCCCTAATGCAGCTGTTGAAACTGTATTACAAGGTAGTCATATCGCGATTTAAAGAATATTCCTTCTTTTTAAATAGGAGTTTTGAATCGATTTTGTTGATTTATATCTTTTTCATTTTTCTTGCAGATTTAGCATGGGTTCAAGAAATCGAAGATTGAGACAAAAAAAACATTGTTTTGTCCTATTTATAAGAAGAAGACACGAACTCCTTAATGCTCCACAACCAAGTTAGTTCCCATGCAAATTCCTTTTTTTTCTTCTTAATTTATTTTTAAAATGAAGAAATACTTAAGACTTTTCATTTTTGTGTATATCAAATGGCAAGTTGGCAACAAGATACATAGATGTATTATTATTATGCATTTCTGTTTTAAAAACCTCCGATTTTTTTCTCCGCTAATTTACATTTTTACAATCTATAATAATATTCGATATGATGTGTACTATTTATGTATTTAATAAATAATACAAAAGAGGAATGATTCTATCATATTGAACATATAAAAAAATTAACAATAGTTACACAAATTGAAAATATGGTTTTAGTTAAAACAATTAAAGGTTTATCTCTATGTTTATATACTTTTGCATTGAAGTTACGAAATCTCGCAATTGTGGATTTAATTGTTGATCTAATTGATGGCAAAAAAATTACACAAATCATAGTTTTCAGAAAAAAAAAATAATGATAATAATAATTATTTCGAAGCAACAACAAAATCTTTTCTTTTTTTCTCAACAAATAAAAGGAGCATTTGCATAACCATCATGACAATACAAACCTGGTTGCTGAGTAAATCCTTGTTTCTTCAATATCTTCCTTGCCTTAGTAACCATATTTCTATTTGTTATCTCACCTTTTGTCTCTTCCAATATCTTCTGTATTGCATTACTCATTGCTCCATAAGCTTCACTTGGTTTCCCTGGTGGAGTTGCATCTGCTGATGTTTGATCAGTTTGACAACCACTGATCAATATCCCGCTGTCTGGAAGCGGAACTGATCCTCTAGATCCACCTGCATAAACATCTTCTTTCCTCTCAACTTTTGTCTCCATCGCGGGTTTTACATAGTCTTCATCTTTTAGTTTCCCTTCAAGCAACCCTGAAGCTAATTTCCCTATCATTCCCATTAGCCCACCTCCTTCTTGAAGTTTACCTGAGCAAGCGAAAGCTATTAACATTAAGACGGGTACGAGAACAGAAATAGAAAATAACATATATAAAATAACTAGATATTGGTACATGACGGATATGTTAGCAAAAAATATAAAAAAATATCATAAGTTTATATATAAAAGTTATTTAAGTCAAAACATAAGAAAAACATTTTAATTTTTTAACAAAACAAAATTTTTATAAACTACTACATTAGCGTCATATATTTACTTTTTATTTTTTTCACTTCTAATTTTTTCTAAATTGGTTAAATAAATCCAACTTTTTTACTTGTTTCAAAAACACACAAAAAATAATCTTATCAGGTCAGATACGTTCAGAGATGTTTATGAAGTGTCCCCATAAAATACTTGTCCCCAAATATATACGGGTACAATGAACGACACTCATTTGGCGTCTCCTTGCTACCTAAGGATATTTGTTTAGATTAAGAATACTAAGAATTGAGAATAAAGTATATGATAAAGACATTATTACCTAAGATCACTTTCATGAACTTCTTCACTTTTGGACTTGAATCATCACCAAAGGCATCAAAAAGACTTGGTCTGATTTTACCAACTTCTATATCATCATTCCCTGTTTGTTGCTTGAGGATATCAATTAGTGTCTGCAAAGGGAGAGATTTAGCTTTAGCAATGATCTTTTCTCCATCTTCTAACTCAATCTCTTTAGTTTCTACTTCTTCTTCTTCTTCTTCTTCCTTCTTGTTTCCTCTAATCGCGTCTTCCACCTTGTTGCGTATGAATTTCCTGAACCCGAACCTTGAAGAAGACTCTTCTTCTTCGTCTTCGTCATCTTTCTTAAAGCTCTCTCCAATTTGTTCTTTAGCTTCATCGATTAAGCCACCACTATGACAAGAATCTGAAATGATTGTCACTTTGCAACCTTTTGGAACTTGATCCACAAGATCTCTGAAATCATCATCTGAAAAAACACAACAAAAGTTCTAAGATATCAAAACTTGAAATCTAAAACACAATTCTATTCTCATTCGATTCAATTCAAAGACTGATTTCGAATACAAGATCAACAAATCCTAAATGTTTTGTCAATTTCAGAAATTACAAATTATCTTCGTATTATCGGATCTAAACATCAAATACTGGAATCTAAATAGCTTAGTATCATCAATCTCAGAAGATTAGCAAAAAAATAATCAAATCTCTGTTTAATCAAACTCACCAGTGATCAGATTCATATCACAAGGAACAATACACTCATCGTAACCAGTATCATCGTCTTCACCAGTCTCCGCCGGTAACCTCGTACCATGACCACTATAATGAACGACAAGAATATCGCCGGAATCTGCAGATCTGATTAGATCCGCAAGCGCCTTACGGATATTCTTTCCGGTAGGTTTGGTATAAGATTGATCGGTGTCAATCAACACCGTGATGTTCTCATCGGTGAATCCATAACGTTGGACGAGACATTTGTACATTCGATGAACATCGTTGACGCATCCACGTAACTCTGCTTTGGTTCCTGGATAATTGATCCCAATTAGCACCGCCTTTTTCGCCATTGACGAAGGAAAAATGAAGAATAAAACTCTGAATCTGATCGGTAAACTTTGTCTTACTTCTTGATCGGGAAAAAAATCGATAATGTCTATAATTGGTTAAATATTTATACATTGTATTGATTCATACATTTGCGCGTTTCCACAAATTTGAATGTTACGATCTGACGTGGCATTATTATATTTTTTTTACACAAAGTAATTGTTAAAAATAATTTACACAAAATGGTTTGTCATATTTTTTCTTTTTTGGATTTTTGAGAATTTCAATTTGAATTATTTTTTAATATGTGGTTTATAAAATACGAAGTGATATTTTTAATAATCTTCGATTATACTTCATTGGTATCATTAGAAAAGGTATTTTTTTATGTTATTTGCAATAACATTTGTTATTGTCTCTATGTTATCACAAGAGTTGATAATGTAGTGTTGTTGACAAAATGTGTGATATTTAATTTTTTATATATAAATTTGTTGACAAAAAAATATTTTTATTTTGCAACATAATTTTTTGGCTTAAGCTAAATGTAGTTAAAAGTGTCTATAAATTAGAAAATAAATAAATAAATTACAAGTTACAAAAAAATAAACTCCCTTTATTTTTTATTAGAATTTTTTTAGATTTTTTTCTTGTTAGAAATTAATAGATGTTTTAGATTTTCAAAGAATTTTTTTGTTAAATAAACAAATGTTGATTGAAAATAATAAATTTATTGAATTGTTATTAATTTAATGTTATGAGAAATTGGTTTGAGAGAAAATGTTATAATTTAAGTGATGAATTAAATTTGTTCTTTTTTAATATACGTGAAAATTCTAAAATATCTTATATTTAAAACCAGATGATTATCATTATTACCTTTGATCTAGGTTAAAAAAAAGTTACCAAATCAATAACATAAAATATTGTGAAAAATGTCAAAAATAAAAGTTACTGACCAATCAAAAACAACAATTATCATCATAAAAGATTCAACTTATAACAGAAGCAACACACAAAAGTCCACTTATTTCATACAAAACCAAATATAAAAACAACAATAACCTTACACAAACTATAAGTTCAAACTTATAACAACAATAACACACAAACCACACACAAAAGTAACTTATTCCACACAAAAACCAAATCAACAAAACAAACACAAACCTTACAATTTTCAACATATAAACTGAACATTCACATACTCATCATTGCAATACAAACCAGGTCTTTGATCAAAACCTTGTTTCTTAAGAAGCTTCCTAACCTTCAAAACAAGATCTTTGTTACTAATCTTACCATTAGTCTCCTTAAGTATCATTTGTATAGCATTAGTCAATGCTCCATAAGCCAATTCTGGGTGACCCGGTGGACTCATATCAGCAGAAGTTTGATCAGTTTGACAACCACTAATCAATATACCATTATCCGGTAATGTACCATTGATTGCACCTGCATAAACCTCTTGAATCGCGATTTTCGCATAATCTTTTAGCTTCTTCTCAAGAAAATCTTGACTAATACTACTACTACTAGTCTCTTGTAAGTTGCTTGCAATCACATTCATGAACTTCTTTACCTTTGGAGTTGAATCTTCACCAAACATATCAAAAAGAGTTGTTCTTATTTTCCCTATTATAATATCATCATTGCCTGTTTCTTGCTTTAACATATCAATCAAAGTTTCTAATGGTAAAGATCTGTTTCTTAGTTCATCAATCTCCTTAGATTTGGTTTCTTTTGAAGAGTCTCCTGATTCTTTCTTCTTCTTCTTTGTGCTTTCTCCTATTTGTTCTTTAGCTTCATCAATGAGACCACCACTATGACAAGAGTCTGAGATTATTGTTATGGGACAATCCTTTGGTGCCATGTCCACAAGATCTCTAAAGTCATCATCTATAACATAAAGTCAACATAAAAGAATCTATTAAATTTTAGCATTAAGGCAACAAATTATCTTAATTTCTATAATTAATTAGTATCTTAGGATTAATGAAATTTTCTGTCTTTGGCCTTTCTTCAAATTTCTAACTATATTTTGATTCAAAGTATAATTTACGCGTTTTTCCTACATATATCATACTAACTACTTTTTTTTTAAATAAAAATCACTTCATATACTCTACAATATACCACAAGAATATTTGTTTGTTTCAAAAATACTCTAATTTATCTTTTCTTCCAAGTATACCAAAACTTGTATTTTTTTCCCCAGAAATATCACACACACTATAAATCATCTTAACGATTTAAAATTCAAGTATTTGGATTTGAATTTATTATTTTCAAGTTAGAGTTTAATTTTTTTATTTAGACTTATGTTTAGGCTTGTAACCCATGTAAGTATGTAACATACTAAGTCACTATCATATTTGATTGTACTTTTGTCTTATAAAAAACTTTTAAAAATGCTTTTTTACAAAAGAATTTCTCATAGCATAATATTTTAGTTCTTCAAACTATTCTCGAAATTGCAAACATAAAAGATTAGCTTCGGAAAACAAGGTTTACAAATACTCCCTCGGTTCCTGAAAGGAGGATGTTTTAGAGTTTTTACGTAGATTAAGGAAAAATAATTTTTATTTTACTTTATGCCTTCCTTTTAAAGTGTTTTCACCTAAAACATCATCCTTTTAGAAACAAAATTAAATTCTAAAACATCATCCTTTCAGGAACGGAAGGAGTAACAATTTTTGTTTTTTTGCTTAAAACACTTAAAAATTGCATCAACCATGGTTCAAACCCGTCGCTTTTAGTTAGGAAAGAACTACTTAGACACTACAAAAAAAAAAAGACTTAAAAACTATGAGTTCATTTACATAAACATGAAAATCAAACGATCATATTAAGAGATTAATTAAAGGTCAACCCTCTAAAAACCAAGAAATATATAAAAAGTCAAACATCAAAAAATTTGATTCACATACCAGTAATAAGATTCATATCAGAAGGAACAATACATTCATCATAACCAGTATCATCATCTTCACCAGTTTCTGCAGGTAACCTCGTACCATGTCCACTATAATGTACAAACAGTACATCACCTGATTTAGCTGCTTTCACTAGATCCAACAACGCTTTTCGGATGTTCTTACCAGTTGGTTTGATTGTAGAACTATCAGTATCAATCAACAGTTTGATGTTCTTGTCAGAGAATCCGTAACGTTCGACTAGGCTTATATGCATCCGGCGAACATCGTTGACACAACCACGTAACTCAGCCTTTGTTCCAACGTAATTGATTCCTATCAATACAGCTTTTTTCGCCATTTTGGTTTTGTTTGATAAATGTGTTTTTGATTATGAACTGATACTATCTTTGATCATTATATAGACATGTTTATTATTATTTTTGTCATTTCATGTTTATTATTATTATAAAGTAATGAAAGCTACTTTTTTTTTGAAGTATGATATGGTTTTGTATGATTTTTTGTTCACGTTTTTGGATGACTTTTTATTAAAAAAAAAGTCTAGAGGATATACAAAATTAGAAGCATTGATTTGACTCTTCTTTTTTTCCACTTGTGAATTACTATATACTACTCTTTTTATTTAGACTTATAAAATAATTTTAACTCATTTCGATTGCATTTGGTATACAAATAACTAAAATAACAATATTATATATATATATATATATACATATTGTTAACCATGAAGAGTTCAGACCTTCGACTTTTGTAAGCTTGGACCTTTGCTAATATCTGGTGACATAGTGTACAATATCCCTTTTCATGAGAATTGAATTAAGAATCTCGTGGATCCATCTCATGAGGTTAAACCACATGACCAACACATCATTAGTAATATTGTATATGATTTTACGCAGAAAAATATAAATACATACACAAACACGATTTTTATTGTATAAATAAAAACTAGGTCAAAATTGTATATTTTTCCAAAACGAGTTATATACATTTTTGATAAAACAAAACAAAAGTTTAACCATTAAACTAATTCATCTTTATAATTATATATACAATTAGGAATTAACAATAAGAAAATCTAAAACTTCAATACAAGCATATAATTATTTTCTTCTATAACGTGTACCTAAAACAAATTAGAATCCGTGTTTCTTCGTCAACTAGAATTGATTATTTCTATAAATTTTTTGATATTCGTAAAAGTTAAAACGTACCAAACTTATAAGAAATATTGTAACAATATTTTTTAGAATTTGTGGAACTAATGTTTTTTGTATTGCTAGAGAAAAAGACTTGATATTTTTTTATAATCTACTACTCAATTTCGTGAGAGTGCAAACAAACCCTACGTTACAAGCACGTCGCTTTTGGTTAAGCCAATTATTGAACTTTTATTTTTCTATCTTTCACAAGTCAATGCGACTAAGTCTCTAGGTCTTTGATTCTTTTTACCACAAGTCACTAGAACTTAGTCTTTAGTCCTTCTACACAAACTCAAAAGTGGAATATATCATAAGCAACATTTTGTTTTTGTTTTTTGTCTTTTATAAATTTTGGTAGTTCTTGACTTCCGGCTAATAATTATCTCGATATTCAAAATTAGTTTTAAATATTTTGATTTATTAACAAAATTTTAAACTAAAAAGATTTAGATCTGGTGTATAAAAGAATCAATCTCCATACATTTACTACAAGAAAACAGTAAATTAGTTGCAAACATTTGTGACTACGTCAGTCGTCACAAATAAGTGGTTAATTAGTGACCATTTTACAATTACACCGCTCTGTTGCAAACCTGAAACAACTTTTCAACTATTTTGTGTCTCGAACACGTGGTAGCAAAGTAGTCACATATTTTGTGACTAATGTGTGACAAAGGCTGTAGTAAGAAAACTGTAGTTGCAAATTAGTCGCACTTTTGCAACTAATTTGTGACATAAAGTTTAGTGGTAAAATGGTGGCTCATTAGTTGCTATAAGTTAGTTACACGTTTTTTAATCGGCATAGTTAGATACAACACACTTTTTGAGACTACACTATGTAGTGTCAAAGTAGTCACAAGTTAGTGACAAAATAGTCGCAAATTGTTTTCTATAAACACCCAACATGTTCTTTCTTTCTCAACGCTTTTACTAATTTTCTTTACATCCTAAATAAGAGTAAAAAATCAAAGAGAGATAAATGTCACATAACTACAATATATGAAATTCGAGAGAGTTTATGTACAAGAAAATTAATGAAGATACATAAAATATTTCTTCATAGTTTGTGGCGGGGATAGAAGAGTTCATGGTTTTTGCAAGTAATCAACCGATAACTATGAGCAATGGAGGTAAATTTAATTGCCCTTGTAGTAGTTGCAAAAACGAGAAATTTATTTTGGGGCGTAAAATTTGGAACCATTTATGTAGTAGAGGATTTATGCCAAATTTATGTTTGGTATATGCACGGTGCAGAACTAAATGTAGACTTATGAACGAGTCATAATGCTAATTCAGATTATGCCAGTGGTAGTCATGAGAGGAATGGTTAGCCAAGTAAAATGTAAAGGGGAGCGCCCAAGGTGTATTACAAAGTCATTGTGGAGACAAATGACTACTCATTGGGAAACAGAGGCATCAATAGCAAGAAGTAGAAAAGCTTATAAGGCTCACACCAATCTTTATGATGGACTTGGTCTCCGTAAACATTACTCGGTCAGAAATCATTCATACAAATTGAACAAGAGATGGTGATTTAATTACTGTAATATGATTAGTTAAAAATTTGAAGCTTTTGAGTAACTTTTACGCTATATTTCAGGTGGAAGGGTTGAGAAGACCGATTTCGCTTGCAGAAGTATTTATAAGGACACATACAAGAAAAGGATGGGACGTATGTGGATTTGAAATCAAAACAAATTGGTGAAGATTATGAGAAAAAATTGGAGGTTAGAGTATCTTAATTAGATCCTTATGAGGAACTTGGTACATATAAATTGAATTTGTTATTCATTGAGGTAAAAAAATTTAAATAAAATTTTTAGTCTCTTTTATTGTTAGTGTCACATTACTAATCTTTTATTGTTTTTAGTCTTCTGTATCTGATGCAAGAGGACATTATTATGAACTTGGTAGCCTTGAACGATTTCATGGAAAAGGAGAGAGGAAACATGGTGAGTCCACTTCTGCTGTGTTTATATCACTTCAAGAACAACTTTTGGCAGCTCAAGCAAAGATTGAAGAACAAGCTGCTGATAATGCTCGTCGAGATTCTGGATTACACGCTGAGATTGCTCGTCGCAATGCCGAGGCTACCAGTCGTGATAGTGAGCAAAGAAACCAGATTTTCAACTTGGAGATGGTTGCTAGCTACTTTTGAGACAATAATCCCGAGTTTGCGACGTACATGGCTGCTCGGAGTAACCCGGAGATGACGACCATAACTTCAACAACACCTGCAATGCATGTTTAGGATTCTCAAATGCAGTTTCTGGTTTTTGAGGTTTAGTTGCAAGTTAAGATTAGGAGTTGAAAGTTTCAGATTTTTGGGTTTTATGATTGCAGGTTTAGGAGTTGGAAATGCACATATAGGTATAAGTTGTGTGATTTCACTTTGGATTTAAGGTTTAGGAGTTGAAAGTGTAGTTTTTTGGAAGTTGAAACCTTGGGTTGGATCATCTTTTATCTTGTTTAGTCCATAGTTTTAGCTTGGGTTTTGTTATATTTTGGGATCGATGTAATGCAACTTTAAGACTTGAAAGTCTAACTTTTGGAGAGAAATATAACTTTTGGAAAGAAATCTTGTTTACTGATTTTGTATATAATGATAAAAAAGTTTTTTTTTATAATTTAATATCTCAAAATAAAAATAATTTGTATTCATTTTCGGAAGAACAAAATTAATAAATAAATAAAAGATAGTTGCTAAGTAGTCATAAATTTTGTGACTAAATTACAACTATAATCAATAAAAGATGTCACAAATGAGTCACAAAACTTTTGTCAAATTAGTCACAGTTTAGTTACAAAATTTGCTACTAACTTGTGACTACTAAATAACGAAATTCGTTACTAAATAGTGGTTAACATTGCAACGTATTCCCGACACAAGAAAAGTAAGTTGGAAAGTAGTCAAAATATTTTGTCACTATTTCGTCACTAATTCGAAACGAATTAGCAACTACAAAATTTAGTTGTAAATTTGCTACGAAAAGTGTGTCACAAATCAGTAGCTCTTTTACCACCAATTAGCGACTCAAATTTTTTGCAACTAAGGTTTTGCGACTACATTTGTTAGTCACAAAATAGTCACAAAATCTAATTTTGCAACTAGGCTTGTAGTTGCAAATTCACTGTTTTCTTGTAGTGTATAGTACTAGATCACTACATATTTGGTTAAGAAAATTTATGAATGGTATATAAAATTATAGTATATACATATATAGATAAATTTGGCTAAAGTTTACCCATCAACTTATCAATGGATCAGATCATAGAGATCTACTCAAATCAAAAGGTAAAAATTCCAAAAGATGAAGAATATAACAAAGATATATCAATATCTTGAAATAATATATTTAGTAACACACACAAATTTCCTTTTTCAATATATTGATATATCTTTGTGATATTCTTGACCTTTTAGAATATTTACTTTATGATTTGGGTAAATAGATCTTTACGATCTCCCAATGAAATGAATTGTATATATTTTGTTACAAAAAAATTTAATATCTTTAGGCTAGAGAGTTTTAGAATTATTATATATAAAATAACTAGATGATGTCCCGTGTTATACACGAGATAAGTTTCATAAAAAAATAATTATACAAAATATTATTATAGTTTTGAATTAACCAAAATAAAATTTTAAATTAGACATCTATAAATAATAATTTTTCTATTATAATTTATCATTTTTTAGTAAATTTATACTAAACTACTCATTTTTTGAATTTGATGTGAGTTTTTTTACAAAAAATAGATTATGTAATATATGTCTGAATTTTAAAATTTAAATCATGACATACGTAGAAAAAAATATTTACTAGTAATTTAATATAATATAACTATTAGTTTTTTTATTTTCAATAAAAGTATTAAAAATAAAAGTAAAGAATATAAACAAATATATGTAGAATATGAGTGAAAATCTAAACTTTTTTATTCAAGATAAATATAATTAAATATATCTATTTTTAAAAAGTTAACAAAATTTATAATAAATGTATCAAAATAAACTAAAAATTTTAAAAGAAATGCTGCCATCGCCACGTAGGACTATAGAAGTTTTAATTCCACTTGCTTATAAAATTGGCATTGATAACAATATGCAATTGATGTTTATACACTATAAAGACAAACATATAACATTGTTATCTAATACTAGATGATTACCCATATATACACGTGGGTTTTACTTTTTAAAATGTTTGTATTTTTTTATTATATGTAATACAATTTTAAGAATATGTTTTGATTTTTAATGTGTATCTATAGATCGTTCAATAATCGTAAGGTTGAAAACGTATGGTGTTTATCTATAACTTAATTATACCACAATTTATTTTTCAACCCCAATATATTAAAAATAGATAATGTTGTGATTGATGATGTGGGATATGGGCTCAAACTCCCTAAAGCCCAAACTCACAAGAAAGCCCAAGGAAGAACGTGGGTGCGTCCGGACGCGCCAGAACAGCTGCAGCAACAGTATACCTACGGTCCCTAGGCGCGGCGCACAGTGCCCTAGCTACGATATCGCCGCGTGAACAGGACTCCTACCAAGCTACTAGTAATGATGACGACTCAACTATAAATAGAAGGCCACTTCGAAGCGAGAAGGGGTTGGATTTTAGAGAGAGAAATCCTGGAGAGAAGTCAGAGCAATTTCGACGACGCTACTCCCTTTCTCGACGACTGTAAACTTTTTTGTAAACTTCCTTTATTACTGAAGCGCGAATCACTAAGGACATTCATTGAACGATACAAGGACGTGGTATCAAGAGTCGCAATCTCGGACGAAGCCGCGATAGCCGCACTAAGAAACGCCTTATGGTACGAATCTCGGTTCTGCGAAGAACTGCTCCTGAATCAGCTGCAAACCCTCGAAGACGCACTTCACAGGGCAAACAAATTCATAGAAATAGAAGAAGAGCGAGTGGCAATGTGTCGAAAGCACTCCAAGGCCAGTCACGCGAAGGAAAAAGAGGAACAAATCGAACACCGCCATTTCTACGAAGGGAGACCGAACCAAGACAGAGGAAAGAGAAGCACGAACTACCTAGTGGAAGAAAAGAAACCACCGTTTTATCAAAAGAAAGATGACGATAGGAACGCGTATTGTGAATTTCACAATAGACAGGGGCACAGCACGACAGAGTGCCGCCACCTAAAAGACACGCTCCTAAAGAAGTACCAAGCAAGTCGAGGGCGCGACGACCAACAGGGAACGAGTCGATATCCGCCGCGTCCCGTCCGAGAACGATCACAACAGTGTCCCCCGAACCGGAACCAAGAAGCGGAAGACAGGCAACGCCAACCGGTCGACGAAGATATGGCACCCCCGCGACGAGTTAATGACGAAGAAAGGACGGAAGGAATGCCCTAACCAAGACGCCGCATCAACGTCATTTTGGGCGGCGTCGAAAAGCACGGCGATCACCTGCGGTCTGCGACCAGAGCGGAAAACCTAGTCCTCAACACCAGGGGCGCGGCAATTAACAGGCAAATGAGGCACGAGCCAATCAGGTTCACCGTCGACGACCTAATAGGGATCAGCTACACGCTCAAGGATTTCATCCTCGTTGAACTTATCGTCGGGGACTGCGAAGTCACCAGAATACTCGTCGACACGGGAAGCTCAGTAGACATCATCTTCAAAAGCACGCTTCGAAAGATGGAGATCGACGACGGAGCGATAAAAAGGACTACGCAATCCCTCACCGGTTTCAGCGGCGACTCAGTGGAAACCGTCGGGACTATCAAACTTCCGGTTCAGGCGGAGGGAAGCGTCGTTACGACAAAGTTCCAGGTAGTCGACGAGCATCCTATCTTCAATGCAATCCTAGGTACGCCATGGCTCGCAGCGACCAAGGCGGCGGTATCGATTTTCCACCAATGTGTCAAAATCCCGACGCCGAGAGGAACGGTGACACTGAGGAGCAATCAGCGAGCAGCGAGAACATGCTTTATCGCGGAGCACAAGTCGCGTAAAAGTAACGAGTTGTAGCAGCTACAGCTCGGACGCGCCGAGAGGCCGGACGTCCCGAAAGAGCGCGTACACATCGACGACCGACCCTATGAATCCATCGACCAAGTCAATATCGACGAAGAGAGCCCGGAAAGATGTGTTGGCGTCGGACACGAACTCGACGAAGCTGTCAGAGAAGAACTAGTCGCCTTTCTCAAGGAAAACTCGAACTCATTCGCTTGGACGCTCGACTCAATGACCGGAATAGACCCATCCACACATGTCACGAACTCAACGTCGACCCAACCTTCAAACCAATCAGGCAAAAGCGTCGGAAACTAGGTGCTGAAAGAGCGCAAGCGGTAAACGACGAAGTAGAAAAGTTACTGCGCGCCGGGTCGATCGTGGAAGTCAAATACTCTGAGTGGTTAGCAAACCCAGTAGTGGTAAAGAAGAAGAACGGAAAATGGTGAGTCTGCGTCGACTTTACCGACATTAACAAAGCTTGCCCGAAGGACAGCTACCCTCTGCCACATATAGATCGCCTCGTCGAAGCAACAGCGGGGAACGAGCTGCTCTCGTTCATGGACGCGTTCTCCGGGTATAACCAGATAGCAATGCACCCCGACGACCGGGATAAGACAGCATTCATAACAGATAGAGGGACGTACTGCTACCGCGTCATGCCTTTCGGACTTAAAAACGCCGGGGCAACGTACCAGAGGCTGGTGAACCGAATGTTCGCCGACTTGCTAGGAACGACCATGGAGGTCTACATCGATGATATGCTCGTCAAGTCTCTGTCAAAAACGGATCACATAGCGCACCTACGCTCCTGTTTCGCTATACTAAACAAGTACGGGATGAAGCTCAACCCGACCAAATGCACGTTCGGCGTCACCTCCGGCGAATTTCTGGGATACATAGTGACGCAGAGAGGAATCGAGGCGAACCCGAAGCAGATAAGAGCGCTCATCGACTTACCATCGCCGAAAAACACAAGAGAAGTACAACGTCTCACCGGACGCGTCGCTGCGTTAAACAGATTCATATCAAGATCGACGGACAGGTGCTTACCTTTCTATCAACTATTGCGCGGCAACAAACGGTTCGAATGGGATGACAAATGCGAACAGGCATTCACGGAACTAAAGGAGTATCTCTCAACACCGCCCATACTGGCAAAACCCGAGGACGGAGAAACGCTTTACCTCTACATTTCCGTCTCGACGACAGCCGTCAGTGCCGTCCTCGTAAGGGAAGATCGCGGCAAACAACGACCAATTTTCTACATTAGTAAAACCCTTGACGGCGCGGAGATTCGCTACCCAACCCTGGAAAAATTAGCGTACGCCANGCAGCAAGAAAACTCCGACCGTATTTCCAGTCGCACACTATCGCAGTCCTCACCGCTCAACCTCTGCGCGCCATCCTGCACAGCCCGAGCCAATCGGGTCGAATGGCGAAATGGGCTATCGAATTAAGCGAATACGACGTCGATTTCAGAGGACGAACANATCTCAAGTGCTAGCCGACTTCATCACCGAGTTGCCACCAGAACTGATCGAAGGCGCAGAAGCCCCTCAAGTCTGGACCTTGCACGTCGACGGATCCTCTTGCTCCGGAGGGTCGGGAGTGGGAATACGGCTGGAATCTCCGGAGGGCGAAGTACTCGAGCAATCCTTTCGTCTGGGCTTCAACGCGTTGAACAATGAGGCGGAGTACGAGGCAATCATAGCAGGGTTGAAACTAGCTAAAGGCATC
>OVBE01003968.1:0-25302 GCA_900406425.1 Iberis pinnata | reverse complement strand
CCTCAAAATCGATGCTAATTGATAAGTAAAAACCGTGAAAATTCAGAGTCATCACATGAAAACAAAACAATACCCCCAACATAAGCACGGTTCATTGTTCTCCTATTTTTTAATGCTTCTGGATAGAGACAGTAGATTTCTCTCTCTTCGGCGCCTTCTCTGAAATTTGTCTCAAATATTTCTCCGACGAGAAGAGAGAGGAAGAGACATTCATGTTTACTTCTTCTGATAGACTCACTTGCACCTTGTTGTCACCGGCGCTGGCGATTCTTCTGCCGTACGCTGCCGCCAGGTCTCGGCGGCTCCGCCTCCGTTTGTTTGGCTCCCTTTTTTCCGGTGGCTCAGAGGTCGTGAAGAACATAGTCATCTCGGAAGCGTTAGGGCTCGCCGGTGACGATCGGCTTCTCTTCGGCGGATGGCTCTTCTCTCTTTTCCTCCAAGTGGCGCTGACGCCTCCCTCTCGTTATGGCCTCCGGTTGCGGCGGTTTTCTGGATCCGTATCTGGATCTGCTTCTTCGGTGGTGTTACCTTTGCGGTTTCTTCTCGATGTATCTTTTTTCTCCTTCGGTGGTGGTGGCCGTAGCCACCGTCCTTTGTAGTTGTTCCTGGATCTCTTGCGGTGGAACTTGGTATAGCTCTTCTTCAGGTGATCTTTCGGTTTTGTTGTCTGCTTCTTCCCCTCCTCAGCATTAGGCGCAAGTGGTGCTTCTTCCGGCTTGGTCAACCGGTGTGGAAGTGCTTGGTGGTCGGCTATTTTAAGGGTGATTTTCATGCGGCATCTCAGGCATTTAGATGGAGGTTTGCGGTCATAGGCTCGCGGTGGTTTGAGGGTGCCGTGCGCGGGTTTCGGCATTTCTGCGTCTTCTCTGCTTTCTCCGGCGGCCGACAAAGGTATTGCGGTGGTGTTGATGGTGGTGGTGGCTAGGGTTTCAAAGTCTAGGGTTTCTTTCTTTTGGTTAGAGACTTTTAGGTTTCAGAAGTTTGGGTCTGACCCAATGGGTTTTTAGGTTTCCAATATATTTTTTCTCTTCATAGAGAATAAAAGTTTATTGGGCTTTAAAATATATTTTTTTGGGTCCAAGATAGTTTGCCTTGGTTTTTAACCAATGTAATATTTTCATATCAATGAATGCTTACATTTTATATAAAACAAAAAAAAAAATAATGATAATCGAGAAATCTTTTACTCAGCAGGCCTCTATCCACCCTAATATTAGATCATTTAACTTTTACGAACCAAAATAAAACAATAACGAAACTGCAAAGATTTAGTGCAACAACATGGTTTTTATATTTACACCAATTTAAATCATTTTGTAAACTTTGGGTTTAAAATAAGCTTGAAAATGCACAATGATTATTGAATAATGCTAACATGCATGTCTGATCTTGTTTCTTACTCTCATATTATTCCGAAGACTTTTCAATAATCTATCTCTTTACCCACCACGGCTTCCGATTAGTGCTCTAATCTATTCTTCGTTCTTCTTTGATCTTCATCTCTTTCTAAGTTTTTTCTTTCATGAAAATAAATTTTCTTTAGCATTTGTGAGGTTGATCCTCCACCGAAATTATTATTGTTTTTTGGTCTTCTATAAGAATCATTTGGGTGGAAGTGCAGAACGCAATTGGCTACCTTTATGAAGATTGAATGTAGGAAAGAGGAAGAATATGAACCAAATATGATCTGTTACTTTTAAGTTATATTATTTTCTTACAAGATAAATTGATGGAAATTAATATAGAATTCAAGTAGGAGAGGAGTTGCCGACTCTGCGTTTTACGGTTTACACACTCAATTTTTTAGGTAAAATGACGTGGCATGTCCTTTAGATTTCGAGACAAATAATTTTTACATGGCATTTCTTTATTGGTTGAACAATTTTGCATACGGAGATAGTCTAAGGGTTCTCAATTTGTTCCTTTTATATAGTATAAATTTAACGCAAGATATTATCACATATACATATATAACATATAATGATACTTAACTATCATAAAATTATTTTCTATGTCTTATATCTTTCATTTGAACTAAAATTATTTTATAAATAAATCATATATTCTAAGTTAAATAAATAATTTTCAATAATTTTGAAAAGAATAAAGTAAAAAATTTATAGTAATTACATGAAATTATTATTTTCATTTTTATTTAGTTTATCATGTAACAATTTGTAAGATATTGACGTGGAATATAGAAAAATCATGAAGTAGTGGAAAGAATCGTCATTCCACCTGCAGACACGACTCTAGTTCCTGCCAATACATCTATCTCAAAAGCTTCCAACACAACTTCACAACCATCTGTTCAACCTTCGAAAGATGTTAGGGCCAATGGTGAAGAGTGGCTAACTATCACACGACCACGACGTCACTCTACTTCCCCACCAAAGCATTTGTCTCAACAACATTCGTTGGCACTGTCACCGTCACATTTTTCACTCTTGATGAATCAACAAGAAGATAGTGATGAAAAGGAGGAGGGTCAAACCTCGGGTTCTGAATATGTCTCTTAGAAGGATATAAATGTTGCTGCTCGGTACAACACTCGAACTAAGAACAAGCCATTTGATAAAGACGTTGCTCTGGTTCCTTGTCGTAAAGTTACAAAGTCAGTCGTACCAAATAAAAAAGCGATGGTCTCCTTACGGAGATATTAATTTCATATTTATTTTTGCTTGGAATACACGAGAATTTAACTAAGCCTCGAAATATAGCGTTGTTCGCCATTGGATCCAATCTACGAAACTTCAATTTGGTTGCCTCTTGAAAAATCGTGTTTAATATCAATAATTTTACTTGTATTTTACAGGATTCTATGTCAGGTTGGCATGCTCTACACAACTATGAGGCTCACCATTTAGGGTACATATGGGTTTGTTGGAGAGATGGAATAGTGGTTAATCCATTACTCATCACTGCACAAGTCATTATTGTTCTTGTCAGCTTGGAGACGGGTGAAATTATTCTCATCTCATGTGTTTATGTCTTTAATTTTGAAACTGATCGTGTTTTGATTTGGCGAGATTTACAGTAACTCCATCTCCTTCATTCGCAAACCTTTCAAATTTAACAACTTTATCATCACTAACCCTCTTTTTTCAGGTTTTAAGGACTCATTGGGAATCCTCGGCTTCTCTCTATCCCTCTCGTGTTTCTCTTCGACTGTTGTTTCTCAAGTTGAAATCACTTAAGCTTTCCTTACGTCACGTGAATAGTACCGGTTACAGTGACATATCTGCTCGTACGTGAGTGCTTTCGAGCATCTATGTTCTTGTCAAACTTGCCTTATTAAACCCCTGCACAACAACTTTCCAAGTAGAAGAAGAAACTTCAAATCTTTGGCACTCCTTTGCACGAGCTGGAATATATGTTTTACAAGCAAAACTCTAGAGTTATATTACTTGGTTGGACCAAGGCGACCGTAATACGATTTTCTCTCATTGTATTGCTAGTTCAAGGACCTCGCGGAATACTATAAGGAGGTTGGTTACAGATTCGGGTGTGGTAACGGACTTTCCAACCATTAAAGCCATAGTTGCGAACCACTTCAAACATTCCTGCAACATGACATAGCGACTGTAGCTTTACAATCCCCATCACTCGTGAATCTCCTTGAATATCATTGTCCATCCACATCAGTTAATACTATTTGTGGACCAATCTTGGCTACAAAGATTAAGGACACCCTCTTCTCCATGCCATCTAACAAGGATCCGAGTTCGGATGGATATACATCTGAGTTCTTTAAAGCGGCTTGGCCCGTTCTTGGAAACAATTTTATTGCAGCGATCCAATCATCTTTTTGTTTGGCTTCTTACCTCAGGGTATCAATGCCACGCTGATTTCTTTGGTCCCAAAAAGGGACAATTCGCAAAAAATTAAAGACTACCGGTCAATCTCCTGTTGTAACATCGTCTACAAAGTCATTTCTAAGATTCTGGCTAATCGGTTGAAGATTTACTTGCCCGACTTCATAGCACCTAACCAAAGTGCTTTCATTAATGGTCGCCTGCTACTTGAAAATGTTCTACTTGCTATGGAGCTTGTCAAGGACTATTATAAATCCAACATCTCTTCTAGTTGCACTTTAAATCTTGATATTGCAAAGGCTTTAGACATTATTAATTAGGACTTCATTCTCTCGGTTTTGTAGGTCATGGACTTCCCACCTAGGTTCATTCATTTGATTCATTTATGTATCTCAACTGCCACTTTCTCCATATCCATTAATGGTGAACCATCTGGCTATTTCCCTAGCAAGCATGGAATTCGACAAGGTTGTGCCCTTTCCCCTTATCTTTATGGCATTGCTAATAATTTTCTATCAAACCTTTTGGATGCAACTGCTTCAGCTGGCAAGTTTGGCTACCACCCTAAATGCAAGGAAATGGGTGTCACACATATGAGTGTTGCTGATGACATTCTCGTCTTCTCTGATGGAAAGCCTTCATTGCTAGCAGGTATACTACAAGTCCTGGAATCGTTCGGACAAGAATCAGTTCTCCATGTTAACATGAAAAAATCGTGTATCTTTCTTACGGCTCAACCGCAACTAGACATATTGGACGCAACCACATTTCTCGGATTCAAGCATGAAGCTTTATCGGTCTGCTACCTTGGACTTCTTTTAAACACTAAATGACTCACGCCACATGATTACTTGCCTCTTGTTGACCGTATAAGATCTTGTATGTTCTCCTGGTCGGCAAAGCTTCTTTCTTTTCCATGTATGCTTCAATTGATCCAGTCGCTTATTGTAAGTACAGTAAACTTCTAACAGGTGGCGTTTTGATTGCCTAAGAGTTGTCTTTGCAATATTAACAGTATTTGCAGTAAATTTCATTGGTCTGGTTCACCTACAAACCACCACATCTGAAAATAGCTTGGGAGGATATTTGTAAACCGAAAAAGGAGGGAGGTCTCGGCATTAGACGCTTCGAAGATACCTTGGCCACTTTCGCTCTGTCTCTTATTAAGCATTTACTTAGCGATAATAAGTCCCTTTGGGCGGACTAGACAAAACGTTATCCACTTCGCGGCTCAACTTTTTGGGATGTTGTAACAACGTCATGTGGCTCCTGGGTCTAGGGAAAACTACTAAAGCTACGTCCAATAGCTAGACAATTCTTCAAAATACAAATCACCGATGGCAAATGCGCTTCATTTTGGTACGAAAATTGATCATACTTAGGTATTCTTTTTGATGTTTCGGGTACCATAGGGTTCTGAGAGCTTAACGTTCGGGCTAATGCAAGTTTCTCGAACGTAATCTTAAATCAATGCTGTAAATTGCAACGCTCACGAGTCCCTACACTTCGACATATGCATGATGCCATTATGAAACTACCTTCACCACAACCAGGATCAGGCCCAGGCATTATCCTATGGAAGCATGTGATCGATGATTATAAGCCTTGGTTCTCTACTTTGAAGACATGGCACCAACTAAGGTCTTCTTACTCTACATCTCCATGATTCTCAACTATTTCGTTTACACAACATATTTTTCATTACGCTTTTATCTCTTGGTTGGCAGTTCATGACCGGTTTTCCACGGGACGTCGTATGCGGAATTGGGGTCGATATAAACCTTGTGTTTTATGTGGGAACCCCGAAGAAACGATGGATCATATGTTCTTCACTTGCCCCTTTAGCTACACCATCTGTTCCGAACTCACTACGCCCATTCTCTGAGAGTGCATCAATCCGGATTGGGATCTCACCATATTTGAGCTTCGCCATAACCATTACACAAGGATAGACGCCATGTTACTAAAGCTCTACTTCCAGACAACAATCTACCACGTGTGGTGCGAGAGAAATGGATGCATTCATTCTCAGTCGCATCACACACCAAACCATCTTCGACGTCTCATTACTCGATGTATTCACGAGTGCATCATCAGCCTTGGATACGGGCTACACTCACCACTCTCCAGCCCAGTAGCGGCTCATGTACGAGGGCAGGGAGTGTGACTGCCCTGGGGCCCGAAACGTGTTCTATTTATTTAGGGATCCAATTTTTATAAATTTTTGATAAATTAGATATATAATTTTTCATATATACATATATTTTAAAGCTTTGGGATAAATTTTACGATTGAAATATAATACATAAAATTTTATTAGTGTTGATTAATTTTTTGTATAAATTAAAAAATAAGAGACCCAAAAATTATGTTTTGCCCAGAGGCCCATAATATTTTTGAACTTGCCCTGCTCTAGCCTTTGTTCATGATGGTCCCTCCTCACTCACTAATACCGCACTCTCATCTCCAACATGAACTGGCCACTCTCAACTCTATTTTTTTGCCCTCTGATAGTAGGATTTTGAAGTCCTATTGGGGTATCAATTACCCATCATTGTAGTATAGATGGGTTATCAATCCAAATGGGAATGTACTAATCAATCTGAATGCAATGGATGCTTTAAAGTCAAGCTAAGTATTAAAAGGGGTGGTTTTTCTAAAAGGTCCTAAGTACAATGAACATGCTGAAAGTAAAATGCATAAACATAAAAAGAAGCATAAAAGACTAAGATGTAAAAATAGAGTAAAGGCAAAGAGGGTAAAAGATGTAGCAATGTGAAGCAGTTCCTGAGGACAAGGGTAATTGAGTAATGATCCATCCTGAACCACCTAAGTACCTAACATACCTCATACAATGAGCTAACCCCTAGACAGTAGAAACATAAGCAACCAATTCCAATCTCTTGGCAATCAATTTCAAGCAAGGCAATCACGGACTCAACTCTCGTCATAGTAACTACTAAGCAAGCATGAACAGCAATCTACTATAGTTAATAAGCTTCCCAAACAACTAATCCCTTAGAAGGGGAAACGAATCTCTGAAATCACCTAGTTCTGAACATCTTCAATGAATCACTTTCCAGTGTTGAAGAGCCTAAAGGCGGGTTTTTAGTCCTTCTCAGGATTAAATACAATCAGCATTACGAGCAGGTGAAACATAAGGGATTTTAAGACAAACAACTTAGATACTAAGGTGAACCCAGAACATCAAACCTAGTCTACCCCATCCTCAGGAACATAGTGGACTACTCACTACTCATGGGAGTGGAAGTAGAGAAAACAGAAATCATAACTTCAAAGATAAACATGCAGATCTAAGATTAAACAGATGAAGAACAGCAAGAACACAAACCCAGAAACTAAGAACAACAATGAAACAGTAAAAACAGAGATGAAGAACAAACTTAAAACAGGAGATTAAAATCTTAAAACGAAAATCAAAAAGCACCAACTAAACAACAGCTTAAAGCTAAGCAAGAAAGTAAAGAAAAACAGTAGATTAACTTGAAACTTAAAAGAAATCTGGTTTTTACACCAAGAACATGAAGAACAACAAAGAAAATAAAAACCTAAGACTAAAACCTAAAAAGAAAAGAAAAACTAAGCGTGTTGCAAATGTAGGCGAATTAGGGATTTTATAGTGTTCAGAGAAAAGCCCTAATTCGCCCTAAAGACAAAAAACTAATAATTGTCTTGGATCTTGGGCCTTAGTTCAGGTGTTATCCGGAATTGAGTTGGTCGGGTCGGAGCTTGAGTTAGTGCGTGATCGATCTGAAGTGTTGAGAGCTTGGACGTAAAGGTCAAGATCGATCCAACCTGAGACGCGTTTGAGAGTGGGATCGATCATGGAGTTGAGTACGTGAGATCGATCCAGACAAATGTGGGATCGATCTAGTTTGAGTGCGGGATCGATCCAGCTTCAGGTTGTGATAGATCCACACTTAGATCAGCTTATGTTTCATGTACTTCCTTTGCTTCTTAAGAAACTCTCACAAGTTGTCCCAAGAGAGATAGAGTAAGATCGATCCATGTGAGTGTTGTTTGGATCTATCTGAGATCGATCTAGATCAATCCAGGAGTGAATTGAGATCAATCCAGATGTTGCAGTGTGAAGCCCGGTGAGATCGATCCAGACGAAGGGTGAGATCGATATGAGCAGAGATAGATATCTATCCAGGAAGAAGTAAGGATTGATCCAGTTTTGGTCCTGAGGTAGATCCAGTCCATTCCATACTAAGTGCTGCCTCATTCAATATTAAGTGATGCTTTTCTGAAATCTTACAAAACCTTCCCGAAAACTCCTGAAAAATCTCCAAAATGCGTGCATATTCAAATTCTAATGAAAAATTCCTAAAAATCACAAACTTACTAGAATCAACTATAAATGTGATGTATGCACACCTAAAGACCTCATAATTTATGCTAATTGATATGTAAAATCCATGAAAATTCAGAGTCATCAACTCCCCTAAACTAAATCATTGCTTGCCCTTAAGCAAGTAATTCAGAAGTCTGGGAGTGAGGTTTGAAGGTGGGAACTCATAACCAAAACATGCTGCAAACACATGTAATATTAATGTTCTAGTTACTAGCTCTAGAATGCAATCCTAAGTTCATCCTACTTAGAAACTTTAGCCATACTCATCACACTTCATCACAGACCAATTCCAACTTCCACAATGCATTCAAATTTGTTTGTTCCTTTAACATTCATTAATCAGGAACCATGGATCAAGTCATGTGCCTTCGATGAACTCATTTGGTCAAGGACAAGTTAAGGAGTAACGATGACCCCTTCATGCAGTGCTTAGTAATTCAGAACAAGGGTTCTCTCAAAAACGGAATGAGCTTTAGCAGAAGGCTAAAGATAAGAACACTTAGATTCATACAGAAATAGAACCCCATCTACCCAATGCTAATGAAACCTAAGTTTCCTAATGCTACCCAATGATGCGTCCTAGTTCTACCCTTTTGAAACTCAAAGTGATCATACCCATTTACATTCCCATTTTTCATTCTTTCTTTGTTACCCTTTGGAGAGAATTCTTTCTTAGATGTTACTAGCATGTTTCAAGAACTTATTTACTTAAACACTTGATGGCCATTGACCTTTTCACTAACTTTTGGGTTTTACCCTTTTGCATTCATTGTTATATGTTTCTTCTAGCTTTGCACTAGCCATATTTCTTTTGCATAGTAATGTTCCCCCAAAATTTTCACTAGCATGTTCTGATTCTTTTTCATTTCATCTCCTAAGGTTCTTTCTTAACACTTCCCATTTTACCAATTACCAACTACCAATACCCTTTCATTTGATTCTACCCAAACCAACATTAAAAATCGAATCCCACCTAGTCCTATCTAGTCCAAAAAGCATGGACTAGAACTACATGAGACCCTATTCCTGTCAGTTTGAACCACCAAGCTCATTACATAAAAGACCTTCCACTCAGTAGTAAATTTAGAGTTTGAAAGAAGGTAAGGTTCAAAGGTGGGGATTCTACATGGGTTAACAAGAGTGGTAAAAGGTAGAAGATAACCCAAATATGTATATACTATCCATGAGTTCATATTCAACACATAAACATGATAATTAAGCATTAAAATTTAAGTTCTAATAGATAGGAACAAACTTCAAATCACAACATGCTTCAGGAGACAAATGATCATGCAAATTCACATTCCAAGTAAGGTGCGGTTTTACTTATGACAATTTTAGGATGCATTAGATAACTAACAACCAGGGCACTAACACTTTATGATAAAATATCATACTTACAAGGTTATCACCTTCCTAGTTCCCTATGCATGTGCAACATCCTATATGCAACTACATGATATGAAAATGACACTCTATTTTTGAAGAGAAATTTTCAAAAAATAATTCAAGTTTTTATGGGTTTTTGATGCTAATAGATGTTGTATGAATGCATTGCAAATTGGAGAAAAAGGAACAAACAAGGAAATTTCATTAAATAGCAAGGTCCTTCCGAATCCTCCCCCAAACATGAATTACACAGTCTTTGTGTAATTCAAATTTTGGATTGGACTCAAGGATGGACATGATAGTGAAAAAGAATTAAAGACATTTTAAGCATAATGAGAAGATAGAAGCAACAAGCAGACATAGCATACATGATATGAAACATATCGAATGGATTATACAATGAAGGAGGGGGTTAGGATGGACCTCAGTTACCCTAGTCACCTAGGTGGAGGTTCGAGAAGTAGTTCACGGCGAATCCCATGGGCGTCATTCGTGAGACGATCGACCTTAAATTATGGATGTCATGATGGAACTCGAGGTTTTTGTCTTCATCAAAAGTGACTCATCTGCGGTCGGGAAGTAAGAAAATCCCTTGCCTGTGGAAGCCCAGCTAAAAGAAATAGCAAAACTGGGAGTTCAGTCTCCCAATTATGAACTGCGTCTCTACCAAGTAATCCATGTTCATCAGTTTTGATGGGTAGATGCGTCCTCTAGGTCTTATTCGAAGTCTCTTGACAATCGGCGTTATCCGCTCCAATGCTTAGCTCTAGTCCTAGCCGTCCTCCCGTTCCCCAGTTGGGGTCCTTGTATTTCAGCAATTTTTCCAAGAAGAGCTTGAGAGGGCAGGGTCTTAGTCGAGCTAGGTGGGGAAACAAGTTCTGGTTGTACAAGGAGTTGCAGATTAGATGAGCGACTCCCAGGTGCATGTACTTTACTTCTTGAGTGACTACCATGTTGGTGTCCTTCCTAGCGTAGAACAAATGAGCTAGAATCTGTTGCACATATCTGAGTGATGGGTGGAGAATGCTAGAGCTTTTGGTATTTACCTGTCGAAAATCGTCCTCTGCTAACTCATCCCAAACAAACTCTTCTTCATGTGGAGCATCTTGAAAATGATTTGGTTGATACTTCATCCACATAAAACCGTAGATTTCCCATAGATCTCCGAAAGTGACTCTCTTTGTTTCCCTATCCAATGTTTTGAAAGTTATAAAACCTCCAAAAGTGTCATCAACGACATCATCTTCAAACCAGTAGGCGGCCTCTAGGGATGCAAGGAACATGCAAGTTTCCTCCCTATATGCTTCATGATTATGAGTGATCATGGTTGATATCATCATCATCCCAAATATGTATTGGACCTCCTGCTGGATGTCAAAGGTTCTCAGAGTCTCGATATCAGGAAACGTTGATCCTGTGAAGTCCATTTGTATCAATCTCCCATAGATTTCTTCAACCGATGGTCTCTCTTGACGGTTGCGCGACATTGTGTTCCTGAAAAAGGCAACATAGAAACAAAAGTATGTGAGTTTTGTCCAAGCGCTTAAGGTTAAAGAGTTCAACAAGAGTTAAACATGCATTCTCAAAAATAGATTGGGTGCGCAAGTTGCTTAAACAACCAACAAGTTAAATTCATGGTTTAGTCACTTCTTCTTCACCTTTAGTTTAACTGATTTTTACAAGCTAAAAATGGTTTAACTAAAACGTTTTGTTGTTATGGTAGAACGAAACTGATTTTGTTTGCAAAAATTAAGTTGAAACCGATAAGAGAGTGTAAAGGATGAAGTTCAAAAAAGGTGAAGAGTAAAACCAATTTTGCAAGTGTTTAGAGCTTGTTGAGAAATCCTTTCGAGAGCAATGCTACTCAGTGAAATGCCTTAGAGCCAATGTTTTAGGGAGAGTAGTTGTGAAGTAGATGAATTATTGAGTGAGAGATACTCCCTTAATATAGAAGTGTGGTGCGATTTTTGGGAGAGGTAGTGGTGAGTGGAAAGTTGTGGTGGAGGAGCAAAGATAGTGCACGTGGAGGAGTAGTAAAGAGGGAACATTGGGGTGTGGGTTGTGTAAGGGAATCTTGGAAAGCTTGAGTAGACATGTCCTTTAGTAGTGGTTGTGTAAAAGAGGTGATGTAGGTGATCTTTTGTCCATGGGGTAAGGGAAGTTAGTGGGCAAGTGGGCAATGGAGTTGATCCCTTGTCTTTGAGTGAGGGAGGCCTTGATCAAAATTAACAACACTCTAAACGGCTCGAGTGTGCTTTGCTTTGCTTGATCACAACTTCATAAGGCGGTTTGATGACGGGTTGAATTCATGGATCAATCTTGGTGTTGAGGTGCGTATCGATCCAATCCTTAAAAGTGTTGAGAACGCAACTGTTGGATCGATCATATGTTGAATGTTCGGAGTGATCACATGTTGAATGTTCGGATCGATCATAACTTCTCCTTGGATCGATCTCGCTTGATCATGTGTCATAGATGGATCGATCTTGTCATTGCTTTTGTTAAGTAAGAACACTTGGTCTCCATTCTTGATTTCCAAGCTTCGGGTATGAGGTTCCAAGTATTTTTCAGAAATTGGAATGTCAGGAGGTTGTTTCTGAGGTGGTACATGCTCAGGTTTGAGTTTGAACTCAGGATTTCCTTTTCCTGGATCTTTCAGGTTGTTTTCACCTTTGGACATTTCCAATGTCTTGATTTCTTTTAACTCCTCAAGAAACCCTTTATCTGGTTCTTTGACAAGCTTTAAGACTTCATTGTGCATTCTCAGCCTTGTTGGTTCCTTTCCCAATCCATCTTCAACTGCTTCAATGCTTGAGTACCCATTCTTCGGATTGTTCTCATTCAGTTCCTTCACATATAACAGCTGACTTTGGGCAGTGAGGTCCTTGGGTTTAGCCCTGATGTTGAAAATCATCTTTGGTCCTCTCTCCCTATGTGCAGCTTAATGTGGCCCTTCTTGATGTTGATTACAGCTCCAATCGTTGCTAGGAACGATCTTCCGAAGATCAATGGATCCTTAGGCTCTTCATTCATCTTTAATACCACAAAGTCTTTGAGTATTGTTACATCCTTGATCTTGATAGGTAAGCTCTCTAAGATATTGTTGAATCAAGACTTAACAATTAGGTTTAGGTCTTTGATTATGTGGGTAAAAGCTCAGAAGAATTTCCTCTATCTTTAAGGAATAATTACATGGGTATTTATATTAAAAATACATGCTCAAAACCCTAATTACATTAACTAAACCTAATGGGCCACGAGCTGTAAGGCCCAGCTCGTCAGATCGGTTCATCTAGGTCTTGCTCTCCTAGGCCCTTTTCTCCTCATCAAGTCGGCGTCCAGCTGGGCCTTGAGTCGAAATGGGCTTTTAGGGTAGGTGCTACACCTGNCGTGAATCGGCGATTGATCTTCGAAAATAAAGTCCATTTCGGCTGAAGTGCATTAAATGCTTCGTAGACTTTATCGAATCGTCTTTGTAGGCTTTATCAAATCGATTTCATAGGCTTTAAAGAATCGTTTTTATAGGGGGAAGCTAAAGAGTCACGCCCCTACGGTTTCCCAAGCGCAATCATTACGCGCCTCGGTAATCGCCGTTTCCTCGGGGTATAAATACCCCCTCACTACTTCATACCAAGACTTCACAGTTTCAGAATTCCTTTTACAGGTAGAATCGCTCTCCCTTCTCTCTTCTTTCTCTCTCTAGAATTTTCAGCTTGGCGGTTAACGCAAATAGCTCGGTAATTTGCCAATCGTAAACTATGTCTTCATCTCGTGTTAATCTTGCTGAATCCTCTGCTTCTCGCGACAACCTGCATGTCGACGAGGTAGAGGCAGATCTTGAAGAATGAGTTCCCCAAGGCAACTGGGCCACTCCAGATGACGAACTGGCGGGTCTCGCACCTACGAAGTGTGACGAGGACTCAATTTGGGATCTCGTCCGAGACTTCCCTTGCTTAAACGGGATTCCAATTATAATCCCCAAACCGCATCAAAGACCATGGGATTGCCCCCAAGGTTATGTATGTTTGTACGAGTCCCTGTTTAAAAGATGTCATCTCTGGTTACCCTTGCCAAAGCTGCTAATATCGTACTGCGCTAGACAAAAGATTGCGATTTCGCAGCTGTCCGCTCCTTCAATTAGGAAAATGATTGCCCGACTGGTCCATGCTCACGAATTCCAGGTGGAGCTCGACGTTAGGTACCTTTAGAACATATCGTCAATCAATCCGATTGTGCAAAAGGGGACAAAAATAAACATTGGCTTCGTCTACATGAACTTCAAGCCTCAGTATAACTATCGGTTCGGGAGACAAGATCCACGCCTGGAAATCAAAGTATTTCTTCTTGAAGGTCGTCCTAGAATCCGTGGGAGATATAGGAAGAATCCTGAGAAGAAAATGGGCGGAGACCTTTGGTAGATACCTAGGACCGCCGAGCTGACATATATGGAAATTTTTGTTTGAACTGTTTCTAACTCAGCTTCTCCTGCTTATTGTATATTTGCATTGCGACGTTGGTCCGTTTCTTAGTAACTTCCTTGAGGACTCCAAAAGATTCCGAGAAGCAGGAGCCTACCATATCAAACAATTTACCCGTACTCGCATCGAAGAAAGCATTCCGTTTATCAACGCTGGTAAGGGTATATGGCAATTTATATTTCTAGCAGCATGTTAATATATCTAAATGTGACTTTAACTCCTTGTACAGCTAGCTGGGACCTTAACATCTGCCCCATAAAGAAAGCTAAGAAAATGGGTCGTCCACCTCCAATCACAGAATACAGATCGAACCTTGAGAAGTCCGCCTCGAGCTCGAAGAGGATGCATGACCAAACGTCTGCCTCTGGTGGTAGCGGAGATTCCTGTCCTCCTCTGGTTCGCAGGAAGAGGCGTCGATCCAACTGGGATCAAGATTCGCGAGAGGTGCTAGTGATTGAAGAGGCTGAAGTGCCGAATCCCACTGCTGTTCCTGCTGAGGAACAAGGTTCAAGAGAAGAAGTCCCTGCTCGGGGACAAACAACGAATATCGGTGTTCCTACTGGGGAACACCAAGAAGTAGAAGAAAATGCAGAGGAACAGTGTGAAGTTCCTCTTGCAGATGTGCATACCGCCGACCTATCGGTTACGCCACCTCCTCCTCCTACTAGAACTCCGACTGCGTCCCAGATCTTGGGAGAGATGACCGGGGACGTGGAATCCCTGGATCCCATTTTGGAGACGTTTGCTCAAGAGCTCTCAAGCCTTCTTAGAGCAGATGGTGATGATGATGATGGAGTAGGTGGTGATGGTGAGGAACAGGTTGAAGAGAGGGGAGAAGAAGACGAAGTTTCCGATCGTCAGGTTGTTGAGGGAGGAAGCTCCCAAACTGAGAGGCAGGATAATTCACGAGGAAGCTGGGCTTTCTATGAAAATAAACTCCAATCTATGGCCGGAGATGAGGGAGAGCTGGAAAAGTTGTCGAAGCTGGTGGACAAGTACAAGCAGCGCCTTGCCAGCGAACGGGTAAAGCTCGACAAGCAGGTAGAGGTCGTAAAGCAGCTGACCACGCAGGTAGCTGAGCTGAAGAAAGCGCTATGTGATATGTCGGCATCTTCTACCAACTATATAGCCGCTTTGAGGGATGAGCTGAACGAGAAATGCGCTATTGCCGTGGCAGAACTCCTCAAAGAGTAGATTATTTGAGAACAGACAGGTGCCGACTTCTTCGAGCTACGAGAGGCCTACCGTGCTCTTGAGAAGTTGCACGTAGCCGAGATGAAAAGGCTTTGGCTCTCCCAAGCTTCAGAAGCTGCGTTAGCGCGGCGAGAGGCTCAGGTTGAGTGTGCAACTAGGCTTAAGAAGCTAAGGCGGCACGTAGAGGACCGGGATAAGGCTGATCCCATTATCCAAGAGTATGCCCAGGCTCAAGGGACTTTGGACTGCATGCGGTTTATAGTTGACGAGGGTGGTTCTGTGCCACCTAAGATTATGGCTAAGCTCGAGGCGGATGTAGCGGAGTTCAAGGTGAAATACGATGTTATCGACATAACAGATGTCACGCCCGAGGACTTCCAGTTCCGACCTGCATTCAATGAACATGGTTCAAATTTGATCTAATATGTTCCGGTGAGCTCGGAAACCTCTGCTGCGGCCCATGCTGCAACTCCATCAACGCCGAGGGGTTAGCTGTTCCTTCGGGGCAGCTTTCACAGTTTTCTTAGGATTGGGGTCAGCCTGTTTTGTACCTCTTGTGTTCCTTTGGGGTAGCTGTCGTGTTTTCTTAGGATTAGGATCTGCCTTGTATGTCGGCATTTTGCTTTTACTTTTCAAAGGATATATGTTTCCAGATTTGCACATCTATTAGGTCATCGTTACTGTTTTTGCAAACCTTGTAAGACTTGTCTTTTGATAATGGAAATAGAGCTTGAGCTTGGTGCGTTTTGCATAATACTTTGTTCAACGAGTTGTGGCTGTAATAAGTACGTCAGTTATTTTCCTTGCTTTTTGTTTTAAAAGATGTGTAAGTTATAAGTAGACATTTCTCTAATCCTTGTGCGAACTGAAAAACTACTCGATCAAAAGCCCGAAGGAGACGACCTGCAGATCGTCCCTTTTGACAATTGATCTATAGACGAAAACTGTAGTTTCGTTGATACTCTCGGTTGGAGTATGCGAGTCGGAACTCGGCTTTTTAAAGTGAGACTTAAGCTCGGACGTTGTAACTTTGTACACGCCCAATACTCGGCTTTAGGAGTACGCGAGCCAGAGCTTGGAATTTTCTTAATAGAGATAGTAGCTCAAACATTGTGATTTTGCACCTGTTCAGTACTCGTCTTTAGGAGTATGTGAGATGGACCTCGGCTTTTTGAAGGGTCTTTGGAGCCAAGACGAGAAAAATTTGATCTCGCCGACATCCCCGTCTTTGCGCAGGGTATGTGCGAGTTATGACTTGGCTTTGGTTTGTGGGGTTTTTATCGTAAAGGTGCAGTTGGTACATTCGTTTATGCAGAAAGGAAATGTAAGAGACACCAAAATTGACTCAGGAGGTCGGTATATGGTTAGGAAAAAATAGTTTTATTAAGTGAAATAGTTGCACCCAGTGGGTTGCCTACGTACCCTGTAAACAGGGATCAAGCCAGGTCGTAGTTCATGGTACAAAGGAACCTAAGAATAAAATCTCTTAAGTTTAGTGGCGTTCCAGGAGTTCGAGGTTGGCGTTCCGTCCATAGACTTCAGTTTGTATACTCCAGGTTTGACTATCTTGGAAACTTCGTATGGGCTTTCCCACCGAGCTCCTAGTTTACCGGCGTTTGCTTCGGCGGTATTCGTGTAGGTCATTTGTAACACTAAGTCTCCTTCTTTAAATCATCGCTGCTTGACTCCTTTTTTGTAGTATCGTTTCGTCGTTTGCTGGTAGGCGTGTATCCGATAAAGTGCTCTGTGTCGAACTTCTTTGATGTCGTCGAGTGAGTCGAGGAGCATGGCGTCATTAACTGCTTTGTTTTTTGGCAACGTTTTTTGGCGCAGACTAAATACAGCTGCTTTGGATGGTGCTAAAGCTTCGATACCATGGGCCAAGGAAAACGGTTTCTGATTGGTAGATTGCCGGGGTGTAGTTCGATAGGACCATAGGACGCCATCTAGCTCGTCGACCCAACTTCCCTTTTTGGAGTCAAGTCTTTTCTTTATTTCGTCAACTATGGATTTGTTTATGGCCTTGGCCTGTCCATTTTCTTGCGGGTACCTCGACGTAGAGTGGCTTAGCCGGATCTTCCACCTGTAACACGAACAATAAATAGATAATTAGTATAAATTGACGTGTATGTCGAGGTTGTGGCTGGTTTTCCGTCCACGTGTCGCAAAAAGCCTGCACTGTTTTTGCACAGAAGTTAGTGCTGTTATCCGTCATGATCTCGTACGGGATGTCATGTCAGCATATTATGTTTTTTCAAATGAAGTCTTGTACCTGCAATGCTCAAAGAGAATTCGGGTCGTTAATGATCCTGTGCGTAGGAACCATCTTACCGATTTAGAAGTATATGGTATTTAGACGTGAAAACTGTTTAGCTTTGACAGCTGTATACGATTCGGCTTCGACCCACTTGGTGAAGTAGTCAGTCATAACCAGCAGGAATTTTTGCTTATTCGTTCCTTTTGGGAAAGGTTAGACAACGTCGATCCCCAACTTCATAAATGGATAGGGATTGGCAGATGCGTTTAACGGTTCGGTAGGTGCGTGGTTAGTCGGTCCGTGTCGTTGGCACATCTCGCATTGTTTGGCATATTCCTGACTATCGTGTAGCATTGTGGGCCAATAGTGTCCGTGCTTCTTTATTCGTAATGCCAGGTAGCGTCCGCTTGAGTGACTTCCACCTGCACATTCGTGAAGTTCGGCTAGTACCTTCTGCACGTCTTCCCCCGAGATACATCATAGTAGGACTCCGGATGCGGACCGCTTGTAGAGTTGCTCATCTATGATGGTGTATTTTGCTGCCTTGACTCGAAGTCGCCGTGCTGCCCATTTATCTTCGAGAATTTTTCTTGTAAGGATGTGTTCCTTTATTTCGGTTCGCCAGTCAGGTGCGTCATGTTGATCATGTTCTCCTTCGAAAGATACCAGCTCGTCAATGGCATTAGACATTGCGGTTGTAATACTTGGTGAGGTTAAGTACTCCATCGGGATTGTCCTTTTTAGCTCCAGCTCGTTTGTTGAAGCCAAATTGGCTAGAGTGTCGGCAAGTGTGTTCTCATTTCGTGGAATCTTGGTTAGCTTGAAGCTTTCAAAACAACTGGCCAGTTCTTGGACCATTTGGTGGTATTGTAGCATCCTCTCGTTCTTTGCTGTGTATTCTCCGCTAAATTGGCTAGTGACAAGCTGGGAGTCACAAAAAGCGTGTATTCGTGAAACGCCGAGATTCTTTACGAGTCGTAGACCTGCCATTAGGGTTTCATACTCAGCTTCATTATTGGATGCCTCAAATTTGATCATGAAGGCCTGTTCGAGCACCTCGCCAGTTGGTGATTCGAGTCTGACACCTGCACTTGATCCTTGTTTTCTTTGTGAACCGTGGACATAAAGATTCCATATGCTTGGTGAAGGTGCGACCTGTGCCTCGGGTGGTATTTCTGCAACAAAATCTGCAAGAACTTGGGACTTTGAACATGTTCGATTCCGATACTCTATGTCGTATTCACTGAGCTTAACCGCCCATTTGGTCAATCTTCCGGACTGGTTCGGGCTATGAAGGATAGTGCGTAGTGACTGGTTGCTGAGTACAACAATAGTGTGTGACTGGAAATAAGGTCGTAGCTTCCGAGCTGCGGATACTACTGCTAGTGCTATCTTTTCGATGGGTGGATATTGCGTCTCGGCGCTGTTTAAAGACTTGCTGACGTAAAAAATCGGCTTATCTTCCCCTGGCTTTCCTTGACTTGGACGCTGCTAACTGCAGCTTCGGATACTGCAACGTAAAGGTATAGGATCTTGCTGTCTTCTGGTTTTTCGAGTATAGGAGGCGTGGTTAGGTATGCTTTGAGCTCGTCGAATGCGACCTGGCACTTTTCATCCTACTCGAAGCATTTGTTCGCTTTGAGCATTTGGTAGAACGGCAAGCTCTTATCGGTGGACCGTGAGATGAATCTGTTTAACGCAGCAATGCGACCTGTGAGATTTTGTACCTCTTTCTCTCGTTCGTGGTGCTGGCAGGTTGAGGATAGCTCCGATCTGTTTGGGGTTCGCTTTGATCCCTCTTTTGGTGACCACGTACCCTAAGAATTCGCCAGACGTGACTCCGAAGGTACACTTGGCCGGGTTCAGTTTCATTCTGTATAGATTCAGTGTTTCGAAGCATTTCGCCAGATGGCCGACGTGGTCGTTGGCCCTTGCTGATTTGACGAGCATATCATCAGTATAGACTTCCATTAACCTGCCGATCTCTTCCGCAAACATCTTGTTGACGAGGCGTTGGTATGTTGCTCCTGCTTTTTTTAACCCAAAGGGCATTACCTTGTAGCAATAGATTCCTTTGTTTGTAATAAAGGCGGTTTTCTCCCGATCTCCCTGGTGCATCATGATCTGGTTGTATCCTGAAAAGACATCCATAAACATTAGGAGCTTGTTGCCTGCCCTAGCCTCGACTAATCTGTTTATGTGAGGTAGGGGAAAGCTGTCTTTGGGACATGCTTTGTTGAGGTCGGTAAAGTCGACGCACACGCGCCATTTTCTGTTCTTCTTTTTAACGACAACGGGATTGGCCAGCCATTCCGGATACTTCACTTCGGCAATTGAACCAGCCTTCAGGAGTTTCTCTACTTCGTCGTTAACTGCTTGTGATCGTTCTGTTCCGAGTTTGCGGTGTTTTTGCTTTATCGGTTTGTAGCTTGGGTCTACGTTTAATTCGTGGTAAGTGATTGACGGGTCAATTCCTTTCATATCGTCCATGGTCCAAGCGAAGGTTCGTGCATTCTTTTTTAGTAGCTTGATTAGCTCGGTTTTAATGGCTTCGTCCAGCTCCTTCCTAATTCATGTGGTTCGATCTGGATATTCGGCGCAGATACTGATTTGCTCGACTTTATCAAGTTCTGGTGTGGAGTCATAGGTCAGCGCTGGGCTCGCCGTTCTATCTGACACTTGCAACGTTCGCGTCCGATGTTCTGTTAGGAAGCAAGTCCGAGCTACACGTTGATTTCCACTGATCGTCCATGTTCCTCTCTCCGTTGGGAACTTGAAGCATTGGTGGTAGGTTGATACTACGGCCTTCATGGAGTAAAGCCATGGCGTTCCCAGGATTACGTTGAACGCCGAGTCCTGTTCCATAACAGCAAATTTAACCATTTGGGTGGAGCCTCGGCCTGGACGAGCAATTTGATTGTTCCGGCAGAAGAGACAGTTTCGCCGCTAAAACCCGTGAGTGTCTAGCTGCTGTCCTTGATCAGGTCGGCGCTAGCTCCCATATTGTCTAGCGTCCTTTTAAAGATGATATCGACCGAGCTACCTGTGTCTATAAGGATTCTCGCTACCTTCGTGTTTGCAATGACCAGCTCGATGACTAGGAAGTCATTGTGAGGTTGACTTAGACCTTTCAGGTCGCGTCGCGGAACTCGAGTGGTGAATAGGTCGGCACTATGTCAGTACAATCCTTTTGCGCAGTTGCAGCTCGTCGTTCGGAATTTCGGATAGATCGTACGGAGTCGTTGCACGAGACTAGTCCTCCCATAATTACCTTGACTCGCTGTCTAGGTAATGAACCTTCCACAGCTCGATCGTCAGGACTACGATCTCTCGTACGAGTAGATGGTGTTATATCGTCGTTAGTATGTGAGCTTTTTTCCTGAACCGTACTGACCTGGTGGGCCTTATCCTTATCTTTGTCTTTCGTAGATGAATTGTGCCATGTGTTTCCACCTTGTCGTCTATCATTACTCCGGTTCCTGCTGGTATTGATTTCGCCATCCTGGAACTTTCTTAAAAGGAGGGCTTGCAGGTATCGACAATCTGCGGTTTTATGTCCAGTTTGTTTGTGGAAGTCACACTAGGCCTCTGGGTCATTATCAGAAGGTGGGGGCTGGTCGGCGCTTTTTTCGCTATCCGTGATTGCGTAAGTGGCACGTCCTCGCCTATCTCTAGAGTAGTGTTGCCTTGGTTCCCGGGGGATTTCCTCGTTATCTCGGCTAGGCCTAGTGCCGTGGTGCTTTTTAGACATCACGACAAGCTCTTCTTCTATCTCGATGAATTTCTTGGCTCGGTGGAGCGCATCTTCTAGCGTTTGCGGAGGGTTGATGAGTAGCTCGTCTTTGAACCTTGATTTGAACCACAATGCCTTTTGTAGTGCGGCAATTGCCCCCTCGTCGTTGATTACGATACGAGCTACGACTCCCTTGAACCTGTCAATAAAATCTTTCAGCGATTCGTCTTCGCGCTGGGATAAATTCCACAGGTCGGTTGTTGACGCTCTCTTCGTGTTGTACATTGAGTAATGCTTGACGAATACGGTGGAGAGCTGCTGAAAAGTGTCGATGGTCCCTGGCTCCAGGCGGGAGAACCAATCCAAAGCCGAACCTGACAAGTTTTCAACAAACAATTGACACAAACCTGCATCTCGTTCTTCAGGTGAGAATTGTGCTCGCGCCATGGCGATAGTGAAAGCTGTTAAGTATTGGACCGGGTCGCTCATTCAGTGCCGAACTGGTATGTCGGTAACTCTTCTTGAGAATTGATTTCGTTGAGTCTCCTCGATGGCGCGCATGATGTCCGCGGCCGAGCTGGTGGCCTGGTGTACCTGCGAGCTCATGACTTTTAGCTGTTTGCATATGCTTTGCATCTCGGTATCCTCGGTCGAGCTCCTGAACCTGTCTGCATTAACGTAGTCTGTCCGCCCTCGATCCCCACTTGTAGGACGAGTTTGGTGAGATTCCCCGAACGGTTTTCGGTCAATCGTGCGTATGTCTCTCTCCTCTGTGGATGCAGTGATGTTTTCTAGCTGCACTCTTAGGGTTTGTGACTCTGCTCTCAGCTTGGAGGTTTCTACCTGTTGTTGTTTCATCTGGCTTAACAGATCCTACATGGTGATCTCTGGGGCTTCTCCTTCGTGCTCGGATGCTGTCTTCTCAGTGTGATCGTCCTTGTTTGTCAGGTCGATGGTAGATCCGTCCTGTGTTTTTTCAATTGATCCCGTGGTCATTGTTGCTAGTTATCTTCTTCTTGCAAAGATATATCGTAAACTTCTTCAAGAAATAGTCCCCACAGACGGCGCCAACTGTTGAATCAAGACTTAACAATTAGGTTTAGGTCTTTGATTATGTGGGTAAAAGCTCAGAAGAATTTCCTCTATCTTTAAGGAATAATTACATGGGTATTTATATTAAAAATACATGCTCAAAACCCTAATTACATTAACTAAACCTAATGGGCCACGAGCTGTAAGGCCCAGCTCGTCAGATCGGCCCATCTAGGTCTTGCTCTCCCAGGCCCTTTTCTCCTCATCAAGTCGGCGTCCAGCTGGTCCTTGAGTTGAAATGGGCTTTTAGGGTAGGTGCTACACCTGGTATCAACAGATACCAACAGGATGCCTAACCGATCTGTCCACCATTAACAAATTTATGTTTGAAGTCTTAAACTCATCCAATCCTAGCTTTTCGGCAGTGGACATAGGCATAAGGTTGCTGGAAGCTCCCAGGTCACAAAGGCATTCATCAAAAGTGAAGGTTCCTAGTGAACAAGGTAATGTGAACGAACCAAGGTCTTCTTGCTTTGTCGTTATCAAGGAATTGCATTCTTCACGTGGTTCCACCACTTCTCGAGTTACCTCTTTCTTCACGGGTTTTGCAAAAAACCTCAGGGTATTTTGCTATGATTTCCTTCTTGAATCTAGAAGGGAAAGTGATAAGCTCCTGGATTCTAACTTTGGTAAAGGCTCGATCACAACAACAATTCAGCTCGGCAACAAGGGATCTCGGACTCCAAATAGGTTTCGGACAACCCATAGTTTGTTTCGGACAAGCATTGGGCTCTAAGTAAATATGCGGTTGGCTTGATGGCTTGATAATCGGACAAGATGGATCGACACAAGGTTGGGACATACTTGAAAGGAAGCCGTATTGCCTAGGTTGGTTGCGGAAAAAAGATATGGCTGAGACTTGTTGAAGAAGTCCTAGCCGATGGTATATGTGAGGGGATTGAGATGATTTGGTGAATATGAAAAGAAGAGAATGAGAGAACTTGATTGTCTTATGGAAAAGACAATCAAGCAAGTGCAGGCTTTCTGAATCTCTTACATATATAGATTGTCGGGATTCTAATCCAATGAGCAAAGAATTTCGATGGATGTTCCTAGAATAAACTGATTTTTGACTTAAAACTTTGCTAAAGAACATAAGAGGTTCGAAACTTGTATTTAAAGGCACATGAGCCTATGGCTTTCTTACATAGCCCAAAACTACGAAGCGTGCAAGCCTCTAAAAGAAAAGCAACCAAAGTCCTAAGAAAAACAACAAGACTTTAAATTCAAAAGGAAAGCTTCTAGAAGTTATGCCTTAGAAGGTAAGTTTCAGCTTCTAGAAGGCTTCTTATTTCGCCAAGTATATAGAATACTTATGCCAAATATCCTTTCAGAAAGCTTTAACGAAAGTGGATAACTTGCCTCGTTAAAACTTTAGTGATTGACCAAAAACCCAAGGTGGGAAAAAGGCGATCATCTCTACTAAGGAAAAAAGAGTGCAGGAATTATCCACTTAGCTAACCGATCAGATATCAGGTTCTTGTGGGTTGACAAGCCTGAACATTTGATATGTTTCGCAGGCTTGATCTTCTTGGTCCGAATGAAGCATCACATGGGCTTGTTGCGCCAACTATCTTGCTCTAGATCTTGTGATCCTTCCTTCAGGTTCAAACTGCTATGGTTCAAGCTCTAGTTCAGGTTCTGGTTCGTCCATGATCACATCATCCTCTCCCAGTTGAAAAAGATTTGTCCTCAAATTTGTTTTCCTATAAAAGGAGACAACAAATTAGTTTGATCAAATCTAGTCTCGGTTTTAAGCTTACCTTGGGATCCTTTTGGTTGAGTGAAGATTTCAGTCATCTCTAGGAAATTAATGCATGGCTTCCAAACATAATTCTGAAACAGAAAACTCAGAATTAAGTCAACAATAAAGTAGATCAAATCAAACAACCACATTAAGATTATGTTAAGAGATAGAATTTGATCATCTGTTTTGAGAATGTTGCGGATCAGTCCTTGAGAATTAATTCCTGGTTCCCACACAAAATTCTGTAATAAAACATACAAACTTAGTTCAATCACAAAGAGGTTAGATCATTTATGCTTAAAACGATTAAGTTTAGAGATAGGAATTGGTCATCTGTTTTGCGGATCAGCCCTTTGTCTATATGGTAGCTTATACTCAGTAGGGTGATTATCCAAGGAGGTGCATGAATGGGTCTTCTCAAATCAGTCCACACATGAGCTCTCCATGGTCTCAATCTTGACCATTCTTCAGATATTGTCAGCTCAAGTTCAGCTCCAGCTCCGTCCAGGGGGTTGTAAACTTGACTATCATCTACAAGAGGGGCTTCTAAGAACTTGAGACTATCTCCATGTCGCCATACAAAATTCTGAAGTGGTCCACACACACATAACTTCATAATTAGCAAGTTGCAAATAGCTGAACTTTGAACATCGTTTGTGAACAACTACGAACTCCAATTGGAATGATCTACGGCTTGAAAAATTCCTTTTCGAAAGTAGATCATGGTACAATTTTTCTTTATACTACAGTTGTTGATATTCGTCCCCATATGGCCCTTACAAGCCGCATATGTCAATCTGTCAATTTATAGACTTTGGGAGTATTTGGTGTTTGGGGTGTGAGTTTTTGTTCTGATCAGGTTTGAACTCGTTTTTGGTTGTTCCAAGGTTGGAAGAACTCCTTCTTGAGTTGAGAGAGTGTCCGAAGTTGTCCTTGGGAGGTAGGACTTGATCTTAATCGGCAACAACCTATTATCTGCACCAAGATAAAAGAAATCAACAGTCTCTATTCGAAAAGAGTTGAGAAGCTTATCTCTATCTCGTGGCGGTGCATTAGTTGGATCTTCTTTTTCCAAGTCTCTAAATAGTTGCATCTCATGGTTGTTGTCCTCCTCGATTAGCTCGGGATCGTGAGTATCATCCTTTTTGGTTGATTGTAGTTCCCTTCTTTCAATTGCATCACCGTCTTTAAGACTTGGAACCTGACCACATATCTCCAT
>OVBE01003967.1:0-25302 GCA_900406425.1 Iberis pinnata | reverse complement strand
AAACTGTGGAGCAGTTGATTGAATCCAATTACGAACGATAGTGTGTTTCCAAGGCTGCTTAAAGCCCCGTGTATTCCAAGAGAATAAAAACATGATCATTAGTGTCTACGGAAGGAGACATTAGATTTTTTTTTCAAGGGACCCTGCTTAGCGAGTTTACGAGAGGCAAATGTCGGTATGGAAGCTTTGTGCTTTGGTCGCGGGTTGGGTTTAGCGTCGGGCATAGTATCAGATTCCGTGAATGTGTCTTGGTCAGCATCGGATATTTGACCCTCCTCTTTCTCATCAATAGGATCCTCAACACCATCAGCTAGAGGGGAGAATCGAGAGGGGGAGTAGCCCGGACTTGCGGTTGTTGGGTTGAGCATCTTGGACGGAGACTTGGTGAATTGGTGTCCATTACGAGTGACGGTAGACCAAGTATCATGTGTTGATGTTGTCTCGATGCTCTGGTTGGTGGCTAACAAGGGAAGAGCAACAGAAGCATTGGTAAAAGTGGTTGTGGTAACTTCATCGTTTGGAATGGCTTCAAGTGCATGATCTGTTAGAGAGAGAGTGTGAAGAGTGGATACGTGAGGGGTTTATGACGTGGCCGGGTTGACTTGATCATATGGAGACAAAACAGAGGAATTATTAGCATCAATTATAAGAGCACTGGTATCGTTATTAATATTTAAAATCTCATTTGGTTGAGCAGTAGACGATGAATTTGGAATGTTGGTTTCGTGTAAGTGCTGTGAGTGTGATGGTGCATCTGAATGAGCAGGAGCATCTTGACTGGTCTTGGCCGAGGAGTTCACGCGAGATGTGGACGTGTTCTTTTCCCGGGTGTCAGTAGTGAGTTTACAATCTTTTGGTTGATGACCCCAGGCGTGGCAAGTGGTACAACGAACCGGCAGCCAAGGGTATGAAACAAGTACCGGTAAAGGGACACCATCGAGATGAATCTCCTCAGTGAGTTGCTTTTCAAAATTTATAACCACCATAACCCGAGCTACATCTAACCGCATACAACGCTCGGTGGATGGGTGTAGTTTTTGTGCCTCTCTGACAATGTCACCCAGGAATTTTAAGCCAGCATGAGAGAAAAGGTTGTCCGGAACGTGTTTAAAATCCACCCATAGTGGCATAGCTGTGAGGTCCGGCTTTTGGTTGGAACGAGAAGGACTCCATTCCTGCATGACAAGTAATACGTCAGAAATATGCCAATACTTCCTACGAATGATACTATTACGAAGAGATGGGGATTCAATTTTAAATAAGACGGTATCCGCGTTGATGAACTGAACATCAATCTTTGCCGCTTTGCCATCACGATTCCAAAGTCGGTTAACGGTGGCATGAACTTTTCCGATGTGAGGCGCTGGACCAATGAAGTAACCCACTAAGTAGCTATTCTAAAGAGGCTGGATATCAGTGACAAGGGCAGGAGGGACTGCCACCGTAGCTACGTCATCGACGATTGAAGCTCCAGAGCGAACACGAGCTAAGTTACGAAGATCAGAATTGTTAACAATCGCCTTTGGTTGTGAAGAGGAGTTCCCGCCTTACGGCGAAGGGGATGAGCCCATGGCTCACCGGCGGCAAGAGAAGCGCCGGAAGACGTGGCCCTGAAGCAAGAAAAGGAAAGAAACACAGTAACCCTAATCGCAAGAAAATCGCTTGTGATTTATTACAAATTTGAGAAAGCTCTTTTTCGTCAATGCTTACAAAATTTTGTGTTTTAATTATTGTTCATTTAGAAGTTTTGAGCAAAATTACATTTATTGACAACTTTGTATCACAAAGAATCAATGTATTATGGGAAGCTAAAGACTCAAACGGAGTAGTTTTTGAATGAATTTTGTTTTTTTGTCAACCGAGTGACCATCTAGAACTGAAAATAATAACTAAAATGTAATGTGTTAGAGACAAACCAAAAAAATGATTTTAGTTAAGCCTATTAGTTTAGATATAAAATTTGTGGGAATCACCATAATCATGTTAAATATTGCTTAGGTGGAAGCATTAGAGGAGAGAAAGAAATTCTCCTATTGTATATAAGACCATGTACAATGGTTAAGAATCATTTAATGGTTTTTAAACAATTATATAATCAATTTTAATGATTAAGAAATTCTTGTTAGATTTTTAATTTTTTACTTCCAATGGTACAAAACATGTTTTTTTACATTTTAATTTTATTCAAGGCGAGCCAATGCGCTTTCGACACATGGCGGTTCTTAGCCATATCTTAAATTTCTAAATCAAGAAGTGTTTCTTACTTAAATTTCTTTCAATTAAATATTTTCATTTATTTATGGTTTAAGAACCATCTAAGATACATCATTGCTCTAAGATATAAAGGAAAAAATAGCATAGTGAATTATAATTCATTTTTTTTTATAAAGCTTGGAAGTTCCAAGTCTTTGACTCATAATCTACTCCGATGTTTGGATTCAGCCGTTGATAATACTTATTTGAGGCGTAAATCACTTCTCTCAAAGGGTTTGAACTAGTGAATTATAATTCTAAAATAATTTATTTTCTTTTTCCTTCTGTAAAATTATTAACCAAGTTTTTAAAGTCAGTATTCTTTTATCAATTCTTTTTTAATGGATATGATAGCCAAGTTAGAAATTTGAGAGAGTGAGCTTAAATAATGTAGTGTCCTTAAAAATCGATTATCCTCAACATTATTGTCCGATGATTGGAGAATGTTACAGAGAATCACTCCCTCGAGCTTAAGCGCTAGTATAAATTGGTTCATTGACTCTCTGAAATTCCATGGAACCAACCTTAAAACATTAAAGCAATCACACTGTTTCATGATCACAACCGGTTTAAGCAGAGACAATCTCATCGTTGCCAAATTCATCGAAGCATGCTCCAATGTTGGACATTCCCAATATGCCTACTCTGTATTTACCCATCAACCATTTCCCAATACTTATCTCCACAACACCATGATTAGAGTTTTGTCTCTCGTTGACAAACCCGATGCGCACTCAGTTGCCGTCACGGTGTACAGAAAGTTCTGGGCTTTATGTTCTAAACCCGACTCGTTTACTTTACCGTTTGCGTTGAAGATTACTGTCCGGATATCAGATGTTTGGTTCGGGAGACAGATTCATGGCCAGTCCGTGGTTTTCGGATTTCATTCCTGCGTCCATGTTGTTACAGGTTTGATTCAGATGTATTCTTCCTGTGGCGCTTTGAGGGATGCATGCAAAGTGTTCGATGAAATGCGTGTGAGAGATGTAACTGTTTGGAATGCGTTATTAGCAGGGTACGGAAAAGTGGGTGATATGGATGAAGCAAGGAGTTTGCTAGAGATGATGCCTTGTTGGTTAAGGAATGCGGTTTCTTGGACTTGTGTGATCTCTGGATATGCCAAGAGTGGTCGAGCAAGCGAAGCCATTGAAGTGTTTCAACGAATGCTGATGGATAACGTTGAGCCAGATGAAGTTACGCTTTTGGCAGCACTCTCAGCTTGTGCTGATCTTGGTTCACTTGAATTAGGTGAAAGGATATGCAGCTACATTGAACATCGAGGAATAAACAGAGCGGTATCATTGACCAACGCGCTCATTGATATGTATGCGAAATCAGGGAATATAACAAAGGCGTTGAAAGAATTTGAGAGTGTTGATGAGAGAAATGTGGTTACTTGGACGACTATAATCACTGGGCTGGCTACTCACGGGCTAGGCGCTGAAGCCTTAGCGATGTTTAACCGTATGATGAAAGCTGGTGTCAAACCAAACAATGTTACTTTCATTGCAATTTTTTCAGCTTGCAGCCATGTCGGTTGGGTTGATCTTGGAAAACGTTTATTTAGTTCAATGATATCAAAATACGGGATTGAACCAAACATTGAGCATTATGGATGTATGGTTGATTTGCTAGGACGAGCAGGTTTACTAGAAGAAGCAGAAGAAGTTTGTAAAAGCATGCCTTTTGAAGCTAATGCTGCAATATGGGGATCTCTTCTTGCTGCTTCAAATGGTCATCATGATCTTGAGCTAGGAGAAAGAGCTTTGAATCAGCTGATTAAGTTAGAACTGAATAATAGCGGTAACTACATGCTTTTAGCCAATTTATACTCGAATTTAGGAAGGTGGGAAGAGTCGAGGATGATGCGGAAGATGATGAAAGGGATTGGTGTAAAGAAGTTGGCTGGTGAAAGCTCCATAGAAGTTGAGAACAATGTATATAGATTCATCGCAGGGGATCTTTCGCATCCTCAGGTCAAAAAGATTCATGAAATTCTACAAGAGATGGATTTGCAAATACAGAGTAACGAAATTTGAGAAAAAGGATTTGAATTTATTATATGATTGAGTTAATCTGAAGCAGAGGAGTGTGGATGGTGGCGAAAGAAAAGGTGGTTAGTTCCGGTTAAGAGCTAACTGATAGAAAAAAATTGAAGAATCAGCCAATGAGGATAGAGATCGTTATGGCGCGTAAATGAACGGTTGAATTTGTGGGCTCAGGTTTTGGCCCAAGTACAAGCCTTTTTCTGGACTAAACATTTTCTCATTCTCTGTTATTTTAAGTCGAATATTTTCTGTATTTATAATCCAATAAAAGAAAGAAAGAGTAATTCCTTCAAATACCATCAAAAGTTCAAATTTCAAAAATCCTATAGACTTTCAAAAGTTCCAAAAATACCTTACACTCCCAAATGTTCCAAAACTATCACAAACATAAAAAGTGAATTTTAAGAGTTTATAATTTAAAATTTTGGATTTGGGTTCACTAAATATAGTTTAGGGTTTAGTTTTGAAGGGGTTAGAGTTTGGTTTCGGGGGTTTTCAGATTTAAATTTGAAATTTTAAAGCTATTTCAAATTTGTGGTATTTTTGGAACAAAACATGTGTGGTATTTTTGGAAAAATATGTGGTGTTTTTGAAAGTTTTGGGAGTGTGGTATTTTTGGAATATATTTAATTTTTTGTGGTATTTTTAAGAATCTTCCAGAATGTTGTTTATTCATTTCCTATAGTGTTTATATGAATATTCCTCCCGTTTTTTAAATATTGATGTTTTAGTTATTATTTTGGTTTCTAAAATAATATTTTAGGTTTTCAATACATAAATTTAATAAGTTTAATTTTTATGATTAATAGAATAATTGCATTAATTTTTAATTGATTGGTTTAGAATATTAATTGTTATTTTAAAAATATAATTTTTTTTAATTTGTGTGAAAAACTTAGGTATATAATTTTTTAAAAATGGAGAAAGTAATTATAAAAAGAAAATGGACGTTAAAAATGATAGAAGGAAAATGAAACCACGTTTTGCGAAAGAGTGAATTAAAGTTATTGATCCGAAATGTACGCACCATTTAAAGATGAATACGTGGGATGGGTTTGTCCAGTTTCAGTTTCAGACATAGAAGTTCTCAAAACGCAGGAAAAACCTGACTCCTCTTTTATTATTTGCTCAAGACGCGGAGCGAAGAAAACGACAAGTAGCCACGTAGCTACTACTTGATTCATTAAATATTTGATTTTGTCGGTTTATGCTATTTTCCCGGCAACAAATCATGAGCTTCTTCATTTTTATGCACAGTTCTTTTTTATTTATTTAGATTTACATATTTTTATATTTGATTATTTCCAAATATCGGTAGACCTGAAAATACACATCTTCATGCCAGAGAACGAATAAAAAATATCATTGAATCTTGAATTCACTCAAAAACTGATGCAGCAAAGGATATATTATAAAATCCAACAGAATATCAGCTCGTACAAAACGAGTTGATTCACTGAGATTTTGCAATCACTACCAAATAGATAAAAAATAATAAAATTATGAAAACTAAAATCATGTCTTTTTTTAGTTAATAAATAATATTAGGATTGAACTTTCGGCTATTTGGTTTGGTTTCGGGTCAGAATCATTCGGTTCCAGTTTTTTTATTCTAGATTCTAATATCCAATCAATCTTTTTACATTTTCCAGTTCGATTCCGGTTTGGTATGGTGCTATGTTAGAAGAATGTGAAATTACCTGAAAATTTTGGTTTTTAGTCGGTTTCATGTATTTTAGACCCGAAATAAAAAATACCCGAAAACATAAAATGTACCCGATTCTAGATTTAAACACCCGAAACTGTAATACCAAAATAAGAACAATACTAATCAATCACAACAAAATACAAGCAACAAAAATCTTATTCTATCATGAAAAGTCTAGTCTTAAACAAAAGTCCACTCTTCACACTTTAGTTCAATCTTCTCTACGACCTAGACATGCATTCAAAATGTAAGTTTAAATCTTTAGGATTTAAGAACTTAAAGACATTATGAAACTTAAGAACATGAAATATGATTTTGAAACTTGAAATAACTCATTTCCTAATACCTATTATCCCTTCTCCAAATTGATTTCTCCAAATTCTATTGACACACATTCACACGAACACAATCACACTCCATAAGAAAAGAAACTAAATAAAATGAAAACTTTACTTGTTACCTCTTTGAATATCATATTGGTCTTAAAGTCCTCAAGAAATTGATCAATAGTAATTGATCCTCCATTGTCCATCTTGATATAAGTTTTCAGCCATTGTTCAAGACACATATAATGTACCAAGCAACTCCTATATGGATCTAATATTCTACCACTTGCACTAAATGCATACTCATAAGCAACACTACTAATTTGCATAGAAAAAATATATTTAAGTAAGTTTGAAAGAACAAGAAACTTCAAGTACCTTCCACCATGAAACAACATCGTACTTAGTGCCCGAGATATATGTGGATTCTCCATATTTTCTGCCAAATACAACTCTAACTCAGTTATTGTCTCTTGATCAGTACATGTTTTTTTCACCAGATCTTTGTACTTTGCATCCATTCTTAATCTGAAACTTAATCTTGCAGAGAAGTCTACTTTACCTGAATGTTGGGTAGATGGCTTAGAAGATGATGATGATCCATAACCTTGTGACTGAGAAGATGATACACTCATTGATATGTTCAGAGAAGTGCTACGCCTACTGTTATATTCATCAAGCAACTTCTTCAGAATATACATTGTTGACTCTTGCATGTCAATAACCTTAACAAAATCTTTTCCATAGACATCATTAATGCATAGCTGAGCAAATTTCATCTTGTTCCTCAGATCAAAAATCACCAGCTATTATAACCATCATATTCATCTCTCCTTCTTCACTAAAAGGATCTCAGGATTTACCTAACTTTGCACTCATTGCTTTATTTTTCTTATGTATCTCTTCATCGGCTTGATTCTCAATACCAATTTCTGTAATGGTTGTATGACTACTGATAATCTTATTGAAAATCTTGTATGAATAAGCTTTATTAGTTTTTGAAAGAACAAATGTTGACTGATAGAAAAGAACAAGGAAGTTCGGCAACCTATAACAAGAAAGTTTATAAAGTGTTAGAATTTATAAGTTACACAAAGTATTAAATAAAATAGATTAAGAAGTATTAAACATGTCCATGCCTCTTCCTTGTAGGTCTAGAAGAATCAAAATTAGAATGTTCTTTCAAGTAGGCAATGTAATTCTTGTCCAAAGCCTTCATCTTGTCAAAAGCCACCCTGATATATATATAGCTCTATTCAAGTAGGCAGTGTAATTCTTGTCCAAAGCCTTCATCTTGTCAAAAGCCACCCTGAAATTTGCAGCTCTATTCAACATAAGAAATGTTGAATTCCATCTTGTTTTGCATTCAAGTGGTAAGCTTCCCTGTCTCAATATTCTTCTCAAATGACTTCTCCCTTTGTGTAGAAGACCGCACATACTGAATTGCATTCCTTACAACAACACTCTTCTCCATTTCATGCATTCAATCTCTAACAACCATATTCAATATACGAGTAGAACACCTCATATGTAGAAACTCTCCATTAAGAACCATTGAGTCTTCTCTTATCTGACTAAAATTTCTTTGAATATCGCCAATGCATTGTTATTTACTGTTGCATTATCAACTGTTACGGTGAAGACTTTCTTGATGTCCCCTTCATCTAAACACTCCATTAGAACAACCACTATACTTGCACCCTTGTGATCAGAGATGTTGTTGAATCCAATTATAAGCTTCTTGAAAGGTCAATTACTGTCAATGAAGTGTGCAGTAATAATAATGTAGCTTGCTCCAATGTTGGGAGCTACCCAAATGTCTGTTGTTAGAGACAACCTCTGCTTATTACCACCTAGAATCTTCTTCATCACTGCCTTCCTCTTTGCGCACATCTCAGTTATGTTCATTGTTGTTGTCCTTCGAGAATGAGGCTTGCAAAGTTTCATTTTGATGCAAAAATGCCTAAAATCCAATCCATCTATGAAGCTATGGGCATCTCACCTATAACTAACATCTTATTTCAAGCTTTCCTAAATACTTCTTCAAAAACTTCTGAAAACTGTAAGCCATCAGAATTTGGATCAACTACATTCTGATTTTGTTTCCGTGTAGCTTTCCACGCTAGAAGTTGCTTGCAACTACTTAGAAGCTTCCTCATGTTAGACGTACATGAAGTTGATGCACAACCAATTTTCTTCTCACAATAATGACAAATAGCCTTGTTAGCATCACTTTTACATTCTGTAAAGTGCTCCCAGACCATTGACCTTTTCCGTTTCTTGCCACTACAATTCTTCTTATGTTTCACTTCCTAACAAATCTTTATCCTCACCCTCAATGTTAATGTCTTCTTCTTATGCATTCATGTTTGGTTGATCCTGAGTTGAATCCATCAGAAAAATAAGTGCAACAAGTTTCATCAACAAACCAGAAGCTTCATAAGTCATAACCCGAAAGGAAACAAACATATAACAAATTAACAACACATCTAAAGTAGCAGATTCAAAGCCAAGCCCATAAATGAAAATCAAACTCAAAATTAAATGCATCAAATCAATCAAAGCTCTATTAATTTAAAACAAACATAAATATATAAAGCAAATAAGAACCCTAGAAAATATAAATTATAATCTGGACATAAACACTTATCAACACACAAAATCACAAATAATCAAACATGTGAAAAAACCCTAGAAATTATAATCAACACACCAAATAATCGTACACATTCGGAGGAGAAAACGTACCTTAGATCGATTTCGACCACCAACAGAAGAAATTGTATGTAATTCCAGTTTTCCGTTTGTGTAATTGTTGAAGTCAAAAATGGTTACGAAAAAACTAATGCTTCAACCGGATCATCATAATGCTGACCAACGAAACATATCCACTGAACTTCCGAAAATACGTTTTTGAAAAGACGCCTAACGATTATCAGAAAGTTAGGCAACCACCCCGCGCTCTTTTTTCCTTATTCGAGAAGGTTTTGTCCCATCGGGTTTTCCTATCACTAAGGTTTTAACGAGGCAATATAGTTCAATTATGACCGATGTCGCAAAAAACTAAAGACGCTACGATAAAATCGGAACAACGACAAGTATTTTCCGACAAATTCCTTGAGCTTCGTACGTCGCTTACACACGAAGACGCAAAACACACGATCAGCTCAACAACTGATGAGATGAACCTTACGAACTCAGCTCGCCAACTGGTGAGCTAAATCTCACAAATTCAGCTCGCCAACTGGCGAGCTGAATGGCACACATTTAGCTTGCCAATTGGCGAGATAGATCTCGTAAATTCAGCTTGCTGATTAACGAGTTGATTTCATCTTGAACCCTTCGTATTTTGTTTCGTATCATTCTGAGATTCCGTTAGAATTCTGCGACTAAAATTGTAAAACTTATTCTCTTCGTATGGATATCACGACAATACAATTATTCTTTACTGATCCCGGAAGTTTCAGAAGTCTTTTCATATAAGTTTTGAATCGTATAAAATGGCTAAACAACCGAAGGTATCATTCTCCAGAACGATCGTAAGGATATATTCGTATCTTTTAATCATATGAAGTAGTAATGGTCAATTTTTCGTAAAGCCCATATCGTATCGACGCACGAAAGACCAATTGACCGATAAGAATCGTAAAATAGCCTAAACCGCATAACAGCCCAACGAGGCCTAAAACGCGATAACGGCCCACTTACGTTTCTAGACAAGAATCCGGCCCAAGTACGATGACGGTCACAGCTTGTTGCGCAAGCCATAGAGAAATGGAAGAAATTCAAAAAAGAAAAGTTTCCGCAAAAGAAAAAGAAAGTTTCCGCTAAAGAATCGGGGACCATAAAAGAAAGACAAACAAGAAAGGAGTCTATATAAGAAGGATGAAGGGAGAAGACAAGACACGTTCAGCTTTCCGCACCACAACACTTAGGGTTTTTAGATTTTATTCTATTCTTAGAGAGTTGCGACTCAATTAGGTTGTTCACAGTTCCGCTGTTAGTTCTAGGATATTCACCGGTTTTTCTTACGGTTGGAGCTGCTGCCTGATTGTGAAACGTTCACAAGAATATGAATAAGAATCCTCTTTTCCCCATTTCGTATTCTTTAAATTTCATACTCATTCGTTTATTTTCGTACTCTGATCTTATTCGTGTTTGGCTCACGGAAATCTGGGATCTCTGGAAAGTTAATGGTCACTTTGATTTTCCGTAACTAACAGAAATCGACAGTGCCAATTTTGGTTCCCACAGTTTGGCGCTAGAAGGAGGGGCCAGGAAATTTCTTTTACGTCAAACTGCAAGTTCAGGCATGACTATTGAAATTCTGAACAACCAAACGTCTCGCGACGGTCTTCCGCTGCATGAAAACAATGAGAAAACTCTGCCGACAAACATCACCGCATTTAACACCGACGCAAACACTGCAACGTTAGAGGAAATGAAGAAGATGTTCTCAGCTCTCGAAAAGAAGCCGAAAAAACATGACAAGCTGACTAGATCTCTTGCGAAACAGGTAGAAACCTTAACCGTAAAAACCAGAGCTATTCTCCCCCGCGGAAATACTAGACTTCACGGAAGAAAACTCAATTTCACGACCCCGTACGAAAGGACGCAAAACACGCAGAAGGAGCCTCTAGGATAGAATCCCGATGAGGTAACTCCCGATGCTACGCTCAAAACCACCAGCGAACGCCTACCTCTAGGTAAGGAAACAGAAGATGTCGAAGCCGAATGAGTCAGTCTGGAGCTTAGTATCGTCCGAAGAATCGGGTGAAGATGCTGATATACACCCTCGAAGGGCTAGAGATCGTTCGACTCGACAAAATCCCCGATTTGATAAACCCATGACCGAGGAAAAGGAAAATGTATTATAGGTTGAGCAAGAGAAACAAGCCAAGGAACATGCTCGAATCATCTGTAACAAACGCCGACAGGCTCATAAGTCAATGGAAATTGATTCTAAAGCAATTATTGATCTCCGCGAATCCCTCACCAAAATCATGGCCGAGATGCAAGCGGTGAAATCCCAGATCCACTATGCCAGTAGCGCAGCCCCAGAAATCGACTGACTCCTCAAAAAGGCACGGAGAACTCCATTCATGGCTTGCATAACTAGCATCCGGATCTCCAATCATGGAAAGATCAAAATCCCAATGTATGACGACACCACCGATCCGAAAGCACACTTGCAAATTTTCCAGATCGCGATGGCAAGGTCAAAACTAAGGGAAGGAGAAAAAGATGCAGGTTTCTTCCTTCTCTACGTCGAACATCTCCACGGGGCAGCCCTCGAGTGGTTCTCTCGATTAAAGCGAAACTCCATTGTGAGCTTCCGACAACTCTCATCAGAATTCCTCAAACAGTATTCCATGTTCAAGGATAGGGAAACCTCCGACGTCAATCTTTGGAGTCTCGCTCAGAAAGAGGATGAATCGCTCTGGGATTTCATGAAACAATTCAAGATCATAATGTCGAAAGTCAGTGACAAAGGGGCCACAGATGCGTTCCGCAAAAATCTCTGGTATAAATCCAAGTTTAGAACATGGTTAGCCCTCGAAAAACTGTGTACAATCCAGAACGCACTACACAAAGCCAAAAATTTTATAAACATCGAAGAAGAGATGAAAATTATGTCGCAAAAGCATAAGCCGACGAAATCATCTGCCAAAGACTCTCCCTCGGAGCAGAAATAAAAAAAGAAGAACCCTCGCAACAACAAATACGTCTGTCGCGAGGGAGAAAACCTCCAAGGAGCACTTAATTACGCGATCAATCCATCGTCCGAAGGAGGGAAGACGTCAGGTAATACCTGGACTTGAAACACCTCTTACGATGAAAATTAGTTCTGTGAGTTCCGTCAGACCAAAGGTCACTCCACGGCAAACTGCAAAGTACTCGGAGCAAGATTAACGACAAAGTAGTTACTCGTAGGACAGATAACGAAGATCTCCAGCATAAACGATTTCCTCAAAGATTCAAACCCTCCGCCTAGACCAGAAAATGCACCGCTGGGAAACAATGCACCCTAGGGTTCCAGAATAGAAGGAAATGCGGAAGAGAACCCGAGGAAAAAATCGGAAACGTAAACCTCCACCGAGTAAAGATGATAATCGGAGGGTCAAAATACTGACAGGATAGCATTTCCGCAATTAAGGCCTATCATTGAAAGGCTGAAACGAACGTCAACTGGCCTGGCCATCTCCTATTTGTTTCTTATGACTCGCCGAAAAACGCGATCGCTTTTGAGGAAAGCAAAATTGTAGGAATCGACACTCCTCACAGCGATCCTCTTGTAATCGATCTCGTCATAAAAGATCTTGTATTTGCGCGGGTCCTCGTTGACACAGGAAGTTGATGACTCTGAATTTTCACAGATTTTACTTATCAATTAGCATCGATTCTGAGGTTTAAAAGCGTGCATACATCACATTCATGGTTGATTTCACTAACTTTAGTGTTTTTAGGATTTTTGCATTAGAATTTGCATATGCACGCATTTTGGAGGTTTTTCAGGACTTTCAGGTATTTTTGGGAAGGATTTGAGAAATTTCAGAAAAACAACACTTGACATTGGAATGGACTTAGCACTCAGCACTCAACTGAGGAATGGACTGAACTTACATCCAAGCACCTGCAGGATCGATCCCGACTCAATGCAGGATTGATCCCACGCAATCCTGCAGCGAAACGAGATCGATCCCACTCAGCACCCTCGTGATCGATCTCAACTCAATGCAGATCGATCCCAACTCACTCCAGATCTGCAACCTAGATCGATCTCAGGAAGCTCTGCAACGAAAAAAATTTAGTTTAGTTTAGTTTAAAGCATCCAACACATTCTCACTGCTTAGTACATTCCCATTATGGATTGACATAAAAGCCCATACTACAACGTGGGTTGATTGATAGCCCTTTATAGGACCAAAATCCTACTATCAGAAGAACTGTAAATGTATCTTCTGCGATACGTTAAACATAATGGGAATCAAGCTAACTGAAGTTACTCCCACGCCAAAACCGCTCACCGGATTCTCCGATACAACTACCATGACCCTTGGATCAATTCAACTTCCCGTCATGGCAAAAGAAGTCACCAAAATCGTCGATTTCGCAGTAGTAGATCATCCTGCCATATACAACGCGATTGTCGAAACACCATGGATAAACACTATTAAAGCAGTCCTGTCGACTTACCACCTAGGCTTTAAGTTTCCAACGCAATCTAGGGATGTTAAAAACAATCAAGACTCTGCTTCTTAGTCGAGCATAAACTAAGACGAGTCAGAACGACATCAATGATCGGGCCCAAACGAACAAAGATATCCCAAGCATCGACGGAAAATGTTTCGGAAAAACCTGACATCACTTCGGAAAAACACGAACTAGATTCGTCAACTCCAGAAATAGCTCAACCTAACGAAGGCGACCAAGCCTCTGAAATTAACACCCCAGACCAAACGGCACCAACAACACCTGAAAAAGTCGTCGACCCAACTCTAGCCATTGCGGCATAAACGGAGGACGCATCATCGCCAAGTGAGTAATCTAACTCAAGGCAACCCATTGAACTACGACACGGCTTGATCCCGAAAAAGCGTACGTAGGAAACTCTACGTAGGATAATTTTCGCAGGAAAAGTACAGTTGTCCCTCCTAAAAGGGGGGGGGGGAGTGGGTACGTACACATAGACTTGTATACTCCCATATTTTAAAATATCTGCATTATGTACTCGATATTTTTGAAACTTTTGTGCAATAAAAACCTTTTCATGCCTTAACAAATATTTTTGCATCTTCGTGATTACACATATTCAATCATACTCCAAAAATTCTAGATCATTGTATAGTCCATAAACAAAAGTCATACGAAAACTCACCCTGGAAAAAAAATCTAAAAAATCTCCTCACTCGCAAAGGTAAGCTTATCATATAACAAAATCATGAAAACATTCCTCAAGCATATCTTGCAAACGCGAACGGAAAAACAACTTTTGGAAAAAGCGAGACGTCGCGAACTTTCGAAAATTAATTTCTAAACTTATACAAACACAGTCTTTGTAGACTCTAGAAATCAAAATAAGCGAACACCAACTTCAACACTAAATCTGTCGGCTTGCCCCTAATGGACAAACTAGTCACCCAACCTTTCGTAAGATCGGTTTCCACACGCCCGACACAAGGGTAAACAACACTATAAAAAAACTAAAATTTTGGTCAGCACTTCCGAACGGTCTTCGGAGAGATGCTCGATTCCAAATCAACACGAATCTATCACATATTCCAATGTCGAAATGGAATCAGGTCGAAATCGCAGAACATGGTACATAAGCCAGAATAGTTACTTCCCTCCTTATAACCGAAAGTAAACCTAGGTCTTGCCCTAAACCCAGCACACTAGTCTCTAAAATCTCTAGCCATAGTATCTAAAGCAGATACAATATTCCTAAACTTGTCTCGTCGCTCACACACGCAAATCCACACGTCTCGGAATTTNAAACGTAGCAAAAAAAAAAAAAAAAAAAATACGGATTGACTACTCGGAATTTTGTCTTTCAAAACACTAATCATAAACACAAGTTACAAAAAGCCTCAAAAAGGCAAGTCTTGCGGCCACATACGGCCTGAACAGTCTCAAACCGAAAACACAAAATCCTACTCATAACGTCTTCACCCCTCACTGGCTGGGATCATAGAAACCAATACACGACACGAAAAATGTCCTCAGATCCTGGTCCACTGCCTCCTCATCGCCTCGCGCCAAAGTCCCGACGTTCTCCGAGTCAGGAGAAACAGGTTTCAGAGCCCAACATTCCCGGACCTCCGATCCGATCGGAGGAATCAAGGATCTCACATCCTTGTCCTTTTCATAATAGCCAAACATATTTTTCCATTCAGCATCAAATTGGAAGTCGGGATGCTTGGTCCGGTGCAAATGCCCACTGAACCCCAACATTCGCGCCAATCTTTGACGGTACAATGTGTTTGCATCAGCTTCTCGAGGCTGACCACAAAGCGGGTCGAATGGTCCACCATAGCAGAAACAACCTCGCGTCTAGCTCGTCTAACTGTGCAGTGAACCTCAGATGCGTGATTCTACTCCAACGCCTCCTTCTCCATCTTCAAACAGGAAATTTCTTCCTCGAATTTGTTAGCCCTGTACCGAGCCGCACGCACCTCTTGCTCCTTCGACTTAAGAGCCTCTTCCATTATATGGAAGACCTGTCATGAAACCACTAAAAACTTAGTAAACACACTCGGGAAAACATAATCATGTAAGCACATACTAACCTCCATACACCAGCGCGAAGCCTTGACACATGGTTGCAACCTCACAGTTCTCTCCGGAACAGGAGGCTGGGGCGGCAAAGCACTCATAAAATCAAAGAAGCCAGGCTCAAACGATGGCAGTAGGATCTAATCCAGGTCGTCAAATCCAGTTAAGAACGCTCCAGGGGACGATCCCTCCCCGACATGGACGGAACCAGCAACGTTCCCATCTCGCGGGGATCGCTTCTTTTCTCTCTCAGAAGGCAGCTCATACGGGACAAAGTTCTCCATTGTTGGTTCTTCCTCCTTGATAAAAACTTCAGGACAGGCATGAGCATTGTGATAAGCGACAACATTTCGTAGTTGTTGTGCCGAAAAATATCCCCAATGAACTTGTACGCCTCAGAGAATATCCCTAACAACGAGTATATCTTCTGAATACGGGGGAAGGGGATCGGGAACTACATAACAAAAACGAAATGTTAGACATCAACTAAGAGAGACAGAAACTCGACTCCCTGGTCGCAATACCGTATCGACCCCATCTCCGCCTAAAGAGGGGTATATATCCCTCCTCAATGGAAGCGCTACTTATCCGAACAATGAAGTAACGTTCTTTCCAACACTTAAGGTTGTTCTCGAACGACTGGATGATCCCTATACCGTCTTGGGGCACCAAATAGTATATGGGCGTCTTGTCCACTCTCCTCGCAGGAAGAAGCGCGGTCAAGTATTCGATATCTAGAACCATCCCTCATTCGTAGCTTAGGACCAAAGTACTAACCAGACTACAACCCCATAATCGGAAACCATAATCGGCAATGCAACATGTTAGCTTTATAGCAAGTAAACCATCGCGAAGGCAGAGAGTTGGCTCCCTCGCTATATACTGGCAAACGAAACTCCACATTATTTGATACCTTACAGAACTCTCGGATAGTGTTCAAGAAAGTCATCCTACACTCACTAGGACCTCCGGAACCCCTAACAAATCTGGATCTCTTAGACACCATAACTCTGAAAGAGGAACATCATCGTCGCATGTCTCTCGTAGGAATCTTTTGACTTCCGTCAACTCAATCGAATACCAAAGAAATCTAACCGGTGGCACAACACCCCCGTCATGTGTACAAAGGCTTTCCGGATCAAAGATCAATGTCAATGCACCCGAATTTATAACAAAGTAAATAAAATAGTAGGAGATTTAGAGAAGAAAAGTTCTTATTTACTTATGAGAATTGCTTGAAGAGTGAGCAAGTAAAATCTGGTGAGGTAACTTCTTGAGTTGTAATGTTCACGTAGGCTGGGGGGCTAATAGTTGGAGTCAAAAATGGTTATGACGAAACTAATGCTTCAACTGGATCATCGTGATTCCGACCAACGAAACATATCCACTGAACTTCCAGAAATACATTTTAGAAGAGACGCGTAACGATTATCGGAAACTTAGGGAACCCCTCCGCACTGTTTTGTCCTTAGTCGCGAAGGTTTTGTCCCATTGGGTTTTCCTATCATTAAGGTTTTAACGAGGAAAGATGGTTCAATTATGACCGATGATCACACAAAACTAAAGACGCTACGATGAAATCGGAACGACGACAAGTATTTTATGACAAATGCCTTGAGCTTTGTATGCCGCTTACACGCGAAGACGCAAAAAATACGATCAGCTCACCAATTGATGAGCTGAACCTTACGAACTCAACTCGCCAACGGCGATCTGAATCTCACGAACTCAACTCACCAGTTGGCGAGCTAAATCTTGCGTATTTAGCTCACCAGTTGGCAAGCTGGATCTTGTAAATTAAGCTCGCCGATTGACGAGTTGATTTCATCTTGAACCCTTCGTCTTTTGTTTCGTATCATTCCGAGATTCCATTAGAATTCTACGACTAAAATCGAAAAATTTATTCTCTTTCTATGGATATCACGACAATACGATTATTCTTTACGAATCGCGGAAGTTTCGAAAGTCCTTTTATATAATGTTTTGAATCGTATAAAATGGCTAAACGATCGAAGGTATCATTCTCCGGAACGATCGTAAGGATATGTTTGTATCGTTTAATCATACGAAGTGGTAATGGTCAATTTGTCGTAAAGCCCATATCGTATCGATGCACAAAAGACCAATTGACCGATAAGAATCGTAAAATCGCCTAAACCGCATAACGACCCAACGAGGCGTAAAATGCGATAAACGGCCCACTTATGTTTCTAGGCAAGAATCCGGCCCAAGTACGATGACCTTGTTGCGCAAGCCATAGAGAAATAGAAGGAATTCGGAAAAGGAAAGTTTCCGCGAAAGTAAAGGAAAGTTTTCGCTAAAGAATCGGGGAGCAGAAAAGAAAACGGACAAGCAAGGAGTCTATATAAGAAGGATGAAGGGAGAAGAAAAGACACATTCAATTTTTTGCACCAAAACACTTAGGGTTTTTAGGATTTTATTCTATTCTTAGAGAGCTGCGACTCAATTAGGCTGTTCACCATTCCGCTGTTAGTTCTAGGATATTCACCGGTTGTTCTTACGGTTGGAGTTGCTGTCTGATTGTAAAACGTTCACAAGAATAAGAATAAGAATCCTCTTTTCCCCATTTCGTATTCTTTGAATTTCACAAGAATAAGAATAATAATAAGACCAATTGACCGATAAGAATCGTAAAATTTCCTAAACCGCATAACGGCCCAACGAGGCCTAAAATGCGATAAACGACCCACTTACGTTTCCAGGCAAGAATCCGGCCCAAGTACGATGACCTTGTTGCGCAGGCCATAAATAAATGGAAGGAATTCGGAAAAGGAAAGTTTTCACAAAAGAATAGGAAAGTTTCCGCTAAAGAATCGGGGACCAGAAAAGGAAAACAGATAAGCAAGGAGTCTATATAAGAATGATGAAGGGAGAAGACAAGACACATTCAACTTTCCGCACCAAAACACTTAGGATTTTTAGGCTTTTATTCTGTTCTTAGAGAGCTGCGACTCAATTAGTCTGTTAACGGTTCCGCTGGTAGTTCTAGGATATTCACTGGTTGTTCTTACGGTTGAAACTGTTGCCTGATTGTAAAACGTTGTTCACAAGAATAAGAATAAGAATCCTCTTTTCCCTATTTCGTATTCTTTAAATTTCATACTAATTCGTTTATTTTCGTACTCTGATCTTATTCGTGTTTGGCTCACAGAAATCCGGGATCTTTGGAAAGTTAGAGTTCACTCTGATTTTCCGTAACTAACGGAAATTGACAGTGTGAATCTCGGCTCCCACAGTAATTTACAGGTATTAAGAGTATATTAGCTTAGGGTAGTGAAAAATTCTAAAGGGGTAAATGAGAAGTCGAGTCGACATTTGAAATTTTTAGGATTTTAATATCTATATATACAAATACATGTATATATATTCGTGTAATCAGTTATAATTTTCAGTTCTCGAATGGGAACCGAAACCGAACCTATACCCATGATTCTCCATCTTAGAAACAATTGAGTATTTAGGGTGGAACCCGAACCGACCTAGAACCAATTTTTTCGGTTCTTCGGTTCTAATTCTTCAGTTCCAATTTTTTTTCCAGCCTTAAATGATATCACGTGAAACATCGGTACAATATTAGTGATATGCAATTATTTAGAAAAAAGTACTGAATCGGCGACTACATCTATTTGGTTATAATGTTTGTATCTTTAATTTAATTATTTCTTACGCCATTGCTCATTTTTACTATCGAGGGCTTTTTAGTTCTTTGTATCATTAAAGAAAAAATGGATTGCATGCAAAGAAAAATAGTTTTGATTCATTTAAGATAAATTAGACTACAATTTGACTTTATATTGAAATTGTCTTTTTTTTTTCTTTTTTCAACAAATATTTACAACAACTACTATTCCTGTGAGGGGGCTCGAACACGCACCATGAGACCAGTCACTAGCACATCATAATTGCTAGGCTAAAGGCACTCGGCTAGAAATTATCTTTCAGTCGTCTCACATATCATTATTTTAATTACTTTTGCTTTAGTAAAATCGTGAATCAAGAAATATCAAACAAGTGTATACGAGAAATACGTTGTAGAGATTTTGATTTAAAATAAAAAAGATGTTCTTGAAATTGTTGGTTCAATTTCTATGTTCTTCAGACTTTCAGTCATATATATAACGACTGATACAATCATAAATACATTGGAAGTAATAAAAATCAATTTGATTAAACTATCTTGAAATAGCTCATGATAACTAACATATGTTAGTTGGTACATGCGTGTGGACTAAAAGCTACTTTTTCTAACCTCCCTTTATAAAGAAAAAATTATACAGAAACAGACAATTTAAAAGTTTTAGTTACCACCAATAAGTATATGATGTTTTGAATTGTCATTAGTTTTTGGTTATTGAAAATTAAGATCACCGTTTACGATATTATATACATTAGAATTGTGTGTTGTCGTCAAGTTGTGATATTGAAGCTGTAAAGTATTGAGCTTTTGAAGAGTTAAGCTGTAAAGGAAAGAACAGCCGAATGATTAGGCTTCACTTATATCCCCACGTAATGAGTATAACATAGTTATTATTATGTTATATATTAACAAATGACATGAAGTATAATCACTTTACAAAAGAAAGATTTTGTAACTATGTTGCAGATAATATTTGGTACCCTTCTCTTTGGGTTTATCATGGCCTAGGTTCAAGTCTTTTATTAAAAAATATTTATTTATCTAGGTCGAAAATAGTGTATGGAAAGAAAGATAATGATTTCCTCTCATGTCATAAATTCGAAGAGGTATAGTTTCAATTCTTGCTCGGAAAATAGATAAATATTACTACATTAGAACATCTTCAAAAGGAACCTCAAAACTTTAAATTTAAAATTTTTTGCTCTCCAAAAGTAACTTTAAAACCTCAAATTTAAGGTTTGTGAATAGTAAAACCTCAAATACAAGGTTTTATTATTCAAAACCTCAAATATAATGTTTCATCTTTTTAATGCAATTTAATCCTTATACTTTTATTATACAATTTATACATACACTAGATTAGATCCCGCGTGATACGCGGGTAAATGTAAAATATTTAAATTTTAAAATATAACTAAAATATTTAAATTTAAAAATATAACCCAAGTGAATATATATTCTAATCGAAAGTCAAATTTAGTTATTATTATTTTTGTAAATTATAATTATAATATCCATAATTATTGATTATCAAAATTATGAGAAATTATCGATATATTTTTTTATACATTTTATATTTTGTTATTTTAATCTCATAATATTAAATTTTTTTTCTGTAGTTTCCGTTTAAAACAATAATACTCATTTCCTTTTTGTTATTCTATTATTTTAGAAAATAAAAAGCTAACAATAAGAAAGTTTCCATTAGTTTAAATACTACGTTGACACATGTCATGATCTTAATTAACAATGACACGTGTCACGATCTTATTAATTATAATTTTGCTTACGTGTCGCACTCACGTTAAACGCGTTCCGGTTTATATAATAAGATATTTTTATTAAATCTCTTTCTTATCATTTTAGTCTTTATAATTTCATATCTCTTGAACATAAATCATTTCCAATCTAACAAGTTTAAAAAGCATCTTAAAATGATAATAAAGTATTATCATGGCCTAGGTTCAAGTCTTTTATTAAAAAAATATATTTATCTAGGTCAAAAATAGTGTATGGAAAGAAAGATAATGATTCACTCTCATGCCATAAATTCGTAGAGGTTCAATTTCAGTTCTCGCTCGAAAAATAGATAAATGTTATTAAATTAGAGCATCTTTAAAAGGAACCTCAAAATTTTAAATTTGAGGTTTTTTGCTCTCCAAAAATAACTTTAAAACTTTAAATTGAAGTTCGGAAATAGTGAAATCTCAAATATAAGGTTTCACTATTAAAAACTTCAAATATGAGGTTACAATTTTTTAAGCAATTTAATCCTTATACTTTTATTATATAATTTATACTCCTAAATATTTTTTAAGTCTCTTTCTTATCACTTTAGTCTTTATAATTTCATATCTCTTGAACATAAATCAATTCCAATCTAATAAATTTGTAAGCATCTTAAAATGATAATAAAGTATTAATATAAAAGAAATATTACATAAATTTAAACTTATTTTGAAAAAAATTATGACATTTTAATCATATTTTATAATTTACTTTTTATGTGTTTTTAATATTTTATGTAATTTTATAACATAATTTTATGTTTTATTAAATAATATTTCATGTAATATACATTTAATGTAGGTTTTAGTTACTTATAAAAGTTTTATAACTTTAGTTAAAAATGATTACAAGTATAAAGACTGTATTGCAAACTACTAACTTTTAAAATATCAAATTTAAGGTTTTTTTTTTGGATTGAAACATAAAGAATATCAAATTTGAGGTTTCTTTTTTGAGATGCTCTTAGAGTTATGAGCTTGTTGGATTTTATAAGATCCCCACCAATATAATGTTAAAGATCTTAATCCTTCACACTCATAACAAATAACTGTTCAAGGATATACAGAAGGAGAAAGTATATGAAGTTAGATGATAAAACTGAGAAAAAGTGATAAAATCATATATAGAGAGTAAGTAATCATAAGCAAGAAGCACGAAAATATAGAAAAATGTGGGCTAGATAGTGGCAGATTAAAATGAGAAACTAAACCACCTTTGAGGTTGCTTATTATTTTCATAAATTTTTATTAAAATTAGTGTGAGAGATTATGTTCTTACATTTTGGCGAAGGTTGTGGAGAAGAAAAGACAAACATCCCGGTGAATATCTCAAGGAATGTCCACTCTGTCCAGCTTAAGAAAAAGAAACACAAGCAGATAATCAACAGGTAAACCAAGATGCCCCAGTTGGAAACATGGATTCTTTCGTCGAGCTGAAGGCGATGCTCGCGACGTTGGTGGCGTCTGCCGAAAAGCAAAAGGAATCAAGCGACAAGTTCATCGCTCGCTTCAATAGTCACGGGGAGCACGTGACTACTCGGCGCGCGATATTGACGAACATCCAGTCGGATTTGGAGGTGCGCCTCGGAGCTCTGACAAACCCAACGAGGAGAATAAAGCCAATCGTCTTGATCCAATAGAACACAAGAGGAGGAGGTGACCGAGCCGAGAGTTCTCTTGATTCAAGCCGGAGAGCCGAAGACGTGTTACTGGCTCAGTAGAGAGCCAGGGGCACACTTGGAAATCTGAGAACCAGAGGAATCTATAAGGTCGAGGTAGCCATTGGGCACCTGAGAACCATCAATTCAGGGATCAGCGGGGGACTCTAGGAGATGCTGGAGAGCTGCACACACCAAGTTCCGTGTAGAGAACTGGAGACTACATTGGAAGAAGTTTGAGTAACCAAAGAGATCACAATTACGACCCGCTTGAGAGATATATTAATAAGGCGAATGCCAAACTCGTGGCAGTGACATCAAAGATCCATAGAATGGCCAGTGCGGCTCCAGAGATTGATCGTGTGATCACGGAAACAGAAAAGAGTCCTTTTACCGCACGCATAACTGAGGCACATATAAAAGACACTAGAAAGCTAATGCTCCCTCTTTATGAAGGAAATTAAGACCCAAAGAAGCACATGCAAACCTTCAGGATTGTTGTGACCAGAGCACATTTCAACGAAGAAGAGAAAATTGCAGGATACTGCGGACTCTTCGTTGAAAACTTAACGGGATCGGCTCTCAAATGATTTTCCCAGCTTGAGGGAGGTTTGATCGACAGCTTTACACAATTTTCGATGGCATTCCTGAATCATTATTCCATTTGTATGGATAAGGGAACCTTAGACGCAGACCTTTGGACTCTTAGTCAAGGTCCAACTATATAGCTCCAAAGTTTCATTAAACGCTTCAAGAGTATTAAAGTAAAGGTAATTGGCGTAAGCGAGTCAACAGTGCTGGCTTCTCTCAAACATGGACTCTGGCATGAGTCCTCATTCCATTTTGATATGACAATTCACAAACCAAAGACGCATTCCATTGCTCCGCAAACTGGATGATCACCAAAGAGTAAAATGTCGCCCTCTCTAAGAAGTTCAAAACGTAGAGAGGAGCTTTCGACTCAGCTCTCCCGATAAAGAAGTTTCAAAAGAAAGACAACAAGGAATTCCGAGGGAATTCTAAGGGTCTCATTCATACAATGTCGAGAAAGGGGGGGGGGGCGAAAGCAAGAGAGCAGAGAAGGACCGCAAATGTTGGGGCGTGACCCGGATAATTATTGCGAGTTTCATAAATGTAACGGGCATGCGACGCATGAATGTTTCAATCTACAGAACTTCCTTAGAAAGAAATTTTTCAAGGGAGAATTGAAAAAGGGATCGACCTGGAAGCGATCGTACTAGAGATGGAGGCTCTTGAAGAAAACATAGAGATCCCAACAGGGAAGAGAGCACGAAGTCCGAAGCAAAGAAGTACTTCAAAAGCTCCACGGAAGAAGAGGATAGACTTCATAATGGGAGGATCAAGACATTGTCGAGAGTATGTCTATTCGGTAAAGTCGTAGGTGAGAAAGGCAAAATTTGGTAAGGCAAGACACACTTCAGATTCAAGAAGTGAGATAAGCTTTACCGAGCAAGATTTCTTTCACTTAGACTCGCCGCATGATGATGTTCTGGTCGTCAAGCTTGATATCAGAGCAAATTGTGAGATATCACGAGTGCTGAACGATATAAGGAGCATAGTGAATGTTATGTTCTTTGACGCGCTCAAACGAATGGGACTTGATAGTTTAGAAGTGAGGGGTCCTCCAACCCCCTTAATAGGATTTAGTTGAGCAACGGAAATGTCGCTCGGAACAATAAGACTCTCAGTGTCTGTAGAGGGGTCCACAAGTTTATCGAGTTTACTGTAATGGACCGAACGACAACTTATAATGTCATTTTTAGGACTCCTTGGCTCCACGAAATGAAAGATGTCCCGTCCACTTATGACCAATGTGTGAATTTCCCGACTAAAGGTGGCATAGAAGTTCTCCATGGAAGTCAGAATAATTCTCGAATCTTCTATATATATTGCATTAAGTCCAGGGTTCAATAGCAATTAAAGAGCTTGGATTGCTCTTCAGAAGAAGAGGGTCCGAGTCCAGAGCCTAACGACACTCGCACCTCCCCAAGTCAAGAAGAGAGTAAAGAGGTAGATTCACAAAGACGCACCACAAAGGTTCCTCTTAACCCGCTGGATCTATAAAAGTGTGTAACCATAGGGTCTCAGCTGAAAGGAGAACTGAAGCGTGAGCTGATTTGGTTCCTGCGGCAGAATAATCAAACTTTCGCGTGGACAGCAATCAACATGCCTGTAATACGTCACGATGTAATCTCACACGAGTTAAATGTTGACGCAACCTTCAAACCTATAAAACAGAAAAGGCAAAAGCTTGGTCTTGAGAAATTACATGCCGTTAGTGACGAAGTAGCAAAGCTTCTAGCAAACAAATTGATCAAAGAAGTCTATTATCGCGAATAGCTGGCGAATCCCATAGTGGTAAGAAAGAAGAATGGGAAGTGGATAATCTGCGTTGATTTTATAGATCTCAACAAGACATGTCAAAAGGATAGCTTCCCACTTCCTCACATCGACCGACTCGTAGAAGCGACGACATGAAATCAGTTACTTTCCTTTATGGATGCCTTCTCTGGATACTGATAACACTAGAATTTTAGGATTTTTACATAACATTTCTTGTCATTTTC